>JASSRZ010000024.1:93099-119818 GCA_032164315.1 Malacoctenus gilli | reverse complement strand
GCAGATTTTTGCGAACATGAGTCTCAAATGTCAAGAGTAAATTTGCCTCTTCTGCCCTTCTGCAGATGAAGAAGAGGAAACGCCTCCTGTCAAGTTCAAAGAAGAAAAGAGGGACTCAGTCGAAGCTGAGCCGTCCGCCACGCTTCCCACCGCCGCTCAAAGTCCGAGTCGCGCCGCAGAGTGTGCGTCTCCCCCCTCGTCTAGCCTCCCCTCCACCTTCATGCCCGTCGTCATCAAGCAGGAGCCTCAGTCTCCGGTCTACATCAGTTCCGAGCCCAACCCGGCTGAGGGCATGCACTGCGCTCACAGCACCACGCCGGAGCTGCCCGCTGCCCTCGCTGCGTCCGCTGCCCCCGCTGCCCTCGCTGCCCCCGCTGCCCCTGCTGCCCCTGCTGCCCCTGCTGCCTCCGCTGCCCCTGCTGCTCCAGCCTCTGCTCCAGGTAACGTCATCATCATCACGGCAGCACAAAATTGAAACTACTCTGTTCTGATGTGTGAACTTTTAGGTGCAGAAGTTTCATCTGCTTCTCACTTTCTCTGCAGATCCTGCTTTTCGCGTCGAGCCGTCTCCCGAAAGTAACCTTGAGGCGGGCTGCAGTAACACTGGAAAGCCCTCCGACTGCAAGGAGGCGCTGCGCGAGCTCATCGAAACCACAGAAAAAGGCACTCAGGCGGGAAACAGCGGCCTCCCTTCTCATTCGGACAACAAATCCTCCATCAAGCTGCTCCCACCCAGCAGGAGAGACTCCGGGGCGACCGACTGTGGGGACGCGCTGTTGTTTCAGCCTCCCGCGCCGCCGCCAAATCTGCCCACCTCGCCGTCTGACCTGAGGAGTGGGAAGCGCGTGAGGAAGCTGAAGAAGAGGAAGGCTCTGAAGAAGGCTCAGGGGACGGAGCAGGCCGAGACCAGCGACACCGAGGGCGACGAGGAGGCGTCGCGGCCGCGGCGGTGGCTCCGCTCGCGCCGCAGGCCCAGCGGGGGCTCACAGGTCAGCACCTCCAGCGTGCCCACCGAGGAGGGCGAGGGGACCCCGAAGCCCCCCAGGCAGCTGTTTGTGGCCATCAAGCTGGAGAAGATCGACCTCAAGAAGCTAAAGATGGAGCCTTACTGGGTGGAGCCTGTCGCCAACAAGGACCGGGAGGAAAGCATGGAGGTCACGGCGTCCGTGGAGCAGCCGGCAGACCCCCAACTCCCAGGTTTGGCCAAACCTGAACCTCAGACTCTGGCCTGCAACGTGGTCTCGTCTACCAGCGACATGGATCTCTGTCGATCGTCTGAGAGGTCAGTTCTCCCTCCATTAACTCCAGGCACTGCTGGATGATGCACTCTCCACCTTCATCCTGTAAATATGGAGCAATACTTCAATGCAAGTCTGAGTGTTGTATGAAGTAAATACTATATTATATTTTTAGTTTTGGTCTTTTCATTTAATAATCACATTAAAGTCTTTGTAGTACAGATTGATTGTATTTTGCAGACATCTGACTAAAGAAAATCACATTTTAATAAGTGTTTTCAGTTTAATTGATGAGTAATTGAACTGCAGAGTGAATAATTAACTGAATGCTTTATATTTTGTCCCTCAGTGACCTGCCGTTTGCCATCACGTATCCCAAGAATTCATCAGGTAAGTTCCTTTTTCTCTCAAGCTGTTTATCTGTTAGGTTAAAATGATGACATTTGTTCAGTTACTTTTATGATTTATTCCTATATTTGTCTTGTGTTTTTCTCCACTTTTTCATGACTTTTGAATGAATTCATCTACCTAAAAAATTTGATACAAAAACAGAAATTTTAATTTCACAACATTTCTTTTAAAAAACCCAAAACTATAAACGGGAAAAAGATTAAATCAATGGCAAAAAAACACCCCGAATTTCAGCGCACTGTCACTTCATCCGGTGTGGAGAAACTCAAGCTCGCTGATAGTTGTTGAAGTGTGAACACATTTCCAATCATATCACGTTCTTAGCGGCCAGAATTAGAAATGCCGAGCTTCCAAATTAAAATAGACCGCGGCGCGCCAGACTCACTTTTTATGGGCAAAGTATTCATAGAGCTGCTGAAGGGAGACGCTGAACAGCATGAGTGCACCGGAGAAGCGACGCAACCTCGAAGGAATGTGAGGAAGGATGAGGAGGAGAAAAAGGAGTTGTTTCTTTTTTAAACAATCAGATGGAGAAACTTCTGAAATAAAAGTTACCTGGATGAATCAGGTGTGGAGGACGGATTGCTGTGCATTTGTTTAGTCTGATGTTGATCTGTGTTGCCCAGACGCCTCCTCCGATCACGGCGAGGACGATATGCCCTCTGAGGGGGTATTCGAAGGCCACCAGGAGGCGGTAAACTCGATGCAGATCCACAACGGGCAGCTTTACACGTGTTCGGGAGACCGGACCGTCAAAGTCTTTGACCTGGTGGTGAGTAAAGACGGCGACGGGGAGAAAACCTGCTGCCGTTTGTCAGGACACCACGTGAACAGTTCTGTTTCCTCGCAGAGTCGCAAATGCGTCGGCGTGTTCGAGGGTCACAGCTCCAAAGTCAGCTGCCTGCTGGTGTCGGTGGCGCCGTCCCTGCATCATCGCCTGTACTCTGGGTCCAGCGATCAGACCATCCGCTGCTACAACCTGAAGGTGAAGCACACTCAGAAATCCTGATGAAACTGACTCGAAATCCAACAGGAATCCGGTCCAACCCAAATAAATGGTTGATAATGACAAATGTTTTCAGAATTAAAAGCGGAAACACATTTGTTTAACTCCAGGTGGCGCTATTACATCCATATTCTGACCTGGTGTTGATCGCACCACCCTCAAGTTTTAAGTCTTTACTGTATTTCCAGAGTTCATAACTATTCAACAGATATTAGAGGCACAGACGAGTGAGTGAAACAACTGACCTGGAACAGGAGTTCAAGGCTAACTCGTGTAGCTTCCTGAAACTCGTCAGTTATCCGCAGCGCTTATTTATAAGCCTGCACACTTTGATCCCTGCTGGTCTCTGATGACCCTCTCTGAGGGTCTCTGACCCTCTACGAGGGTCCGTTTATAACTCGGCTGCACGGAAATGTTGCGTCTTGTTTTCCAGACGCGAGACTTCGAGCAGCAGTTCTCCCTGTGCGACCGAGTCCTCTGCCTGCACAGTCGCTGGAGGACTCTGTTCGCTGGCCTGGCAAACGGCACCGTGGTGACCTTTAACCTCAAGGTGAGAAATGTGGCGACGAAGCGGGAGTCACGTCTGGGGAAAACTCGGCTCTGTGAGTTGTAACTTTGCTTGTTTGTTTGTTTAGACCAACAAGCAGATGGACGTGTTCGAGTGTCACGGGCCGCGGGCGGTCAGCTGCCTGGCCTCGTCGCAGGAGGGCGCCCGCAGGATCCTGCTGGTCGGCTCCTACGACAACACCATCAGCGTGAGGGACGCCAAGAACGGCCTGCTGCTGCGCCTCCTGGAGGGACACACCAAGAGTGTGCTCTGCATGAAGGTCAAACGACTGAGACGGCATTCAGAGCCACAAACGGATCCCAATTTTAGAGGCGATTTAACGCCCATTCTCTCGTCTCCGCTCTCCCAGGTGGTGAATGATCTGGTGTTCAGTGGATCCAGTGATCAGTGTGTTCACGCACACAACATCCATGTGAGTTCATCTCTTTCTCGTCCAAATTTGGCGTTCGGTCTTGAAAAGCTTGAACCCCGATTTCAGCGTTGAGCTGCTGTAACTTGTGAGGAATGTTGTGCGTCTCAGACGGGCGAACTGGTGCGGGTCTATAAGGGCCACAGCCACGGCGTCACCGTCGTGTCCATCCTGGGGAAGGTCATGGTGACCGCCTGCCTGGACAAACTGGTCCGAGTCTACGATCTGCAGGTGCGCCGATCAGTCGGTCGCCTCCGGCTGTGGAAACTGGCTCAAGTTTGAGCACATTGTGCCACCACGTAAGAATCTGATCACTGTCTCTGTCTGCAGTCGCACGAGCAGCTGCAGGTGTACGGTGGACACAAGGACATGGTGATGTGTATGGCTGTCCACAAGAACATGGTGAGAGACCTGCGGAAGAACAGATTTCCCCCGATTTTAAGGTGACGTCCCATCTCTGACTTTTCCGTGTCACCTTCGTTCCAGATCTACTCAGGCTGTTATGACGGCAGCGTTCAGGCCGTCAAGCTGAACCTGATGCAGAGCTCCCGCTGCAGGGTAAGAAAGTATACGGCAGACTTAAGCAACTTTAATGTCCCTTTTGTGATTCTGTACAAGATTTCCTGCCACTTTTCTCATGGAAAAACGTCTGTTTCTTGCACTGTCCTCATTTGTTTTCTTTCCACAGTGGCTCGGCTGCTCGATGGCGTTCGGGGTGGCCGATCACCTGCAGCAGCACCTGGTCAACGACCACGCCAGCGCCCCGCTGCTCAAGTGCCGCTGGAAAAACTGTGAAGAGTTTTTCGGCTCGCGCAACAGCTCCAAGCAGGTGAGCAGCAGGAAGTGACGTCATGCTGTCGCAGTTCAGTCGGGAAGGAAGCCCCTCGTCCTGATGCGGTTGCGTTTGTTGCAGGGGATGCTGCTGCACATGCAGAAACATGCTGCGGAGGAGACTGAAGTGGAGCCTTAGAGGGGGCGGCTCCTGGTGCTGTGGGAGGGGTCCGTCGTCTCTCCCAGAGCCGCCCTTCACTCCTCCTTCCCCCCCTGCTCCTCCTCAGACCCCGTTAGCCCCCCATATTGGGGGGTGCTCTGTTTTTCCTGGGACCCACTTAAGTGAACGCAGCGCTCCGGTCGAGCCTGACGAGCGAGTGGCGTCTGTTCGACTCCATCCTTTTATGTTCGCTGTCCAGTCACGGAGAGCAGGAGGGCTGGGTTGCATCCCCTTCCTCCCTCCTCCTCTTCCTCTGTCTGTCTGTCCGTCTGACCACTGCAGCTCCACATTTCACTGACCAAAGTAAGACAAAGAAACGCGTTCTGTTGATTGAAGAAACTCCAGTGTCGCCGCCGTCAGAGGGAGACCCGTCGCGCTTTTCTGTTCAAACGGCAACAATAAAAATGTAGTCATCCTCAACATGGCATGGGGCTAAAAGATGTTTTTTATCGTTGTTGTGCAGTTCTGACGTGTCTTGTTGAGCAACTTCTCTTAATTTTTTTTCTTCTAATAAGCGTTGACGTTTAACTCAGCGTTGTTTTCTCCCAATTGTGTTTTAACAGTGTGATTTTCTGTTAGAAAGGAACCAGGATTTTTTTTTTTAGTTTGGTTCCTTTAAGAGATTAAAACAAGTCACTTTTTTTTCTGCTTCTATTGAGCTCGACTCGGCTCCGCTCAGTTTTCAGGCGTTTCCATCGGGTGTTTTTTTTTTCTGGTACCGGGTACTTTTTCAGGACCTGCTCGGTTGGGGTTGAAGGCGAGCCAACGTTGACGTCACCGTTTCCATGACGACCTTTTTGTAAACCAACACTGTCGTAGAGCGAGCAGCGAGTGTGAAACCCCGTTGCTATGATTACCTAAATGACCGAAACCGTGTAGAGTCGAGATGAGTAGCAACCCAGGGAAAAGTGCCAATACTGAGCTTTTATTTTTGCAGTCTTTTTTTTTTTTTAACTTTTATCTGTTTGAAAGAAGTTTAATTCAAAGTTTTGGTTTTCTTTTGGTTTTATTTTTACTTAACCACCATGATTCACCTAAAATGAATCGTTGGGTTCGGTCATCCTGGTCGCGTTTTAACAGTGTGGTTTATCATCCGTAAAATAGTTGATTAAAAAGATTTCTTTTTCGTTTTTTTTTCTCACTGAGATTAAATCCAGTTTCTTTAACTTTATTTTGAAATTCAGACTTTTGTTTGATTTGTTGCTCATTCAGGTGATGTTTGCAAGTGGAGGGACTTTGTTGTGTTGCATTTGCAGTGATAACAGAACCGAGACGTGGTCGCGATGGTGTGTGTGTATGTGTGTGTGTGTGTGTGTGTGTGTGTGGATTTAATCCTCTGTAATTGTTCAGGGAACCTCCTGAAGTGAGTGTGAGAAGCTGCTTTTTCTAATGTTGTTTCTATGTAATGTTTCGGGGCGGGAGGCGCCGCAGCCGTGTTTTCCAGTGTAGATTAAATGAAGTCAGTGTGGAGGTGAAAGATGTTAGCGGAGGTGTTCGATGGAAGATGGTGACAGGAAGGAATCAGGACTCATCTCCCATGCCATACTTCATCCTCGGGTTACAGAGAAATGAAGGCAAATTCACTTTTAACACGTGTTTGAGCCCGTATTGTTTGTTTGTTCTATTCCCGTTCACATTGTTAGGTTTCACCTCACTGGGTTGCGCCCTCGTGTGGAGGGTCTTTGTTTCTCGGGCAGACTGTCTCACAGCTATCCGCCGTCTTCGTAACTCTCCTCACTCGCTTGATTTAAGACGAAAGCGCGGCGGCGTTCCACCTCTTGGCCGGCATTCCTGAGTTTCTTCATGTCTTTTTTTTTTTCAGTTGTTCTCAATTTCATGACGAGATATTTTTTAAGAAGTGCAATTAAAGACGTTCCTAATAAAATAAAATTAAAAAAAAGTTTGCAACATCGGAAAGTTTCAGTGTCTCCTTTTTTGTGTCTTATATGCCAGAAAATTAAAGCATTAAAGGGAAGCCATTTCTATATGATGTGACTAAGGAGCAGCCTTCAAAATAAAAGCACTGGGCAGTGACTAGACATGTGTGACTGTGTGCCTCTAAAGTAGACTACCGGTTTCACATCCATCCAAATGACTGGTAACTCAGTCAGACCAACACATTCATTTGTTTATTCGATTAAAATGGTTAAAAATGCAGTACACTCATGTGACCAAAGCCTTAATAAAGAGAAAAAATAAAATCGCAGTCCAACCCATCGGCCATATTCTTTCAAATCCATGTCTGAACCTCGAGTGTCGTTCTCCGGAGGGGGGGAGGGAGGGGGAGTGGGTGGGGGGGTTTGGGAATGGGGGGCTGAGGACTTAAACTCGTGGGCCCCTCGGTGTTGTTCCTGAATCTCATCCATCCACATGCAAGAGCTGAAAGACTGGCACACTGGGACAGCTGAATTCCTGCCGACTCGAGCTGAACAGGAGAGGGAGGCCTGAGTTTGTCCAGCAGGGGGCACCGTGCGGAGAACTTGTCTCTGAACGGCTCTCGACCCACGGCGAGTCGAGCGATAAAGGGAGATTCTCCAGGATCCAGCGAGAGTTTTTCTGTTAAAACTGTTGCTTTTATTAACAGAAGTTTAACAATGAATGTGAATATCGACAATAAAATTCACTGTCCAGCAGGGCGCTCGGTGTGAGATGAATACTGGTTTGGTGACGAGTATTCGAAGAAGTGAGGTGAGCTACAACAGAAATGTTTTGAGGTATTGTGACAGGAAGGATAAAAAAAAAAAAAACGAGCGAGGTTGTGTGTGTTTGCTGCCTGAGAAAAATACGGTAAAAGTGTGACATGTCATGGGTGTCTTTTCAAAACAAAAGACTGAGAGGAGACTGATATTCTGGTGATGATGGGAGGACAAAAGGCGGAGCAGGAGGGCCGGAGACCAACTGAAGAGAGAGAGTGACTGAAGAAGAGGAACAGGAGGAGGAGCGGGAGGAGGAAGAGGAGGAGGAGGAGGAGGAGGAGCAGGTGAGGTGGATGAAAGCTCGCGGCGGTCGGGCACACTGAATGCTGAGGTAACGGCTGGCAGGTCTGGTCCTCGTGTGCGGTGGCGCTCACCTGGGAGAAGATGGGCCTGTTCAGGCGTACATGGTCAACTGGAGCCACTGCGGAGAAGAGACCAGGAAAGAGGACGAAGACAAAGACAAACCCAAACATGAATGAAAGTGTCTGAAGAGCGTCGGAGGACACGGTAATTGGGGGGGGGGGGCTCTTACCTCCAGGACACTGAGCCTGATCGTTCCGTCTCCGTCCTGATCGAAGGCCTGAAACGCCCCTGTGAAGGAAAACATCCCACAGTGATCTAACGCCGGGTTAGAGCTACAGCGATTAATCGCAAGACAGCTGCTGAGAAATTTCAACAACCAATAATTCAAAATCAAAATTTAATCGCAGTTTTACTGTAAGTTCTTGCAACCATTTGAATTTGATTTAATCACACTTTCTTTGGTTAACTACAATTATTTAAAAAAAAAAAATTAGTGAATGGTACTTTTTGTGACCCAACTGCGATTAATCACAACAAAAATAGTTAATTGCACATTCTTTGCACAGTATTTAAATGGATTAGATTAACATTGTTAATGTCACAGATTTTTAGGTTATTCATGGGGAAAAGGGATTCGAAGAGTTAATCATGCACTTTTTGTGAGTTAATCAACAGTTAATTGTAATTAACTCACAAAATGGAAGGTTTTGTGAGTTAATTCTAAATAAAACAAAGAAATTACAGAAGGTTTGTTTGGTTAAATACGCATTTTTCTGTGGTCCCGACTTACTGAACATGGCTTCGAGTCGAACCAGACAGCTGATGAAGCTGTCGAAGTCGATGTTCATGCTCTCGTTGGCGTAGCGCATGGTGATGATGTCGTACAGCTGGTTGTTGAGACGGAAGCCTGAGCGGGACACAAGACACATGACTGTACAGTGACAAGAACAGGATGAGTTCAAGCTGTAAGTTCATCTGCAGCAAACACTCAAGAAGTTGGACACTTTACATCACTTTTACATCAGAAACAGGTGAGAACTTTATTCGGAACACCCTGCAGTCAAAATACAAGTTCAAATCTACCAGAAAACTTTAAAAAATGAGTGAAAAACTCAAATTTCTAACTGATTTGATGAGTTTTATTGCTTTTGATTGCAGGAGTATTGCTAATAAAGTGCTTCAAAATTCAATATGATCTTTGTTTAAGCAAATTTAGGTTAAAGGAAATTAATTGTTGATAAAAAGTCAATAAATGACTAAAAGTTGAAACTAACAGTTAAATCCTTTGCAGTATTTTTCCCAAACATTCATGATGTGGTTGCACAAAGCCGTGTACATCGTTCTGCGTGTGCTGTTACCTGCGTCATTGACAGCGTTCCTCATCTCGTAGCTGTTGATGCTGCCAGACTGGTCAGCATTATAGTGCTTAAAGATTCCCTGCAAGAGAGCCGCGTGTCAGTTCCAGGCGCTCAAGTGGCAATTTTAGTCATGACATAAACACGGCAAAGTGTGGAACGCAACTCGTCGGTGAAAACAAAAGGTTTTATCCGTCTCGGGGCAACAAACGTGCACTGCGGGGTCGTGACACTCGTGCACGGTGACGTAGAAACATGCGCTCCCACCTGCCACTGTTTGATCTTATTCCACAGGTGTCTGAACTCCTGCAGGTTGAGCCGACCTGTCCCATCCATCTGCACACACACGGGTTAAGACTGAAACCACGGACGCGGTGGCGCAGGCCGACGACAAAAGCTTGAAGAGCAACACACAGACACACGGACGACGGGGGGGGGGTCGGACGGTCCACCACTGACCCTGCCTGGGGGTCTCGGCAGGTTGTGCCTCCTACAGACAACACAGCCAGCCCGATGCACTCGATACAAAGGATACGTCCATCAGAGCAATCATGCTCCTGCAGCTCTCCAGGCTGAAGCCCTCCGTGTTCAGGTCCTTATCTGAACACCAGATGACACCAGTCACACGACACAAAATGAAGAAACCGGACTAGACGCATGGAGAAGTATCTGTTAGGTGTTGCTGGACCTGACTCACGTTTGGTGACCACTCTGTTGAGAACGTTCTTCAGCTCGTTGGCTGAAATTTCCATTTCCTGGAAGCGAGACGAGAGCAGAAAAAGGAGATGAAAATGAGCCTGAGGGTTTCATTTTGTTCAGGTTTTTAAGAAAGCGTCGGCATGTCCTCACATCGCCGGCTATCTCCTGAAAAATAGACCGGAACTGCTGGTCCTCGTCGCTCTCTTCCCCCGCCGAGGCCGGCGCCGGCTGGAGCATCACGAAGGAGAAGCGAGACATGAGACATTGATATGCAAAAAGTCAACATTTTGGTGTTTCTCGCAGGGCGACAGTGCCCCCAAATGAGAGACAGTTGTAACTGCATGACGTGAACCAATAGTTGGTTTGCTATTAAATGTCCAGCGCGAAAGGGAACCAAACCAAATGTATTTCCCTGCTGAGTCCAGTCACAAGTTGAGACTGTATAGAAAGCACCCTTTGTTTGTAGATTAAAGTACAGTGAGATTTCTTGAAAAAAGAGGAGAACTCTGCAGAGAAAAGTGGCGACTGGCACCGCGGCGTCACAGGAAACTCACCACTGGATGATCGGCCTCGATCCTGTTCTCTATCTCCCTGAGTGAAGACCAACAAACAGCAGTCACAAAGGGAGACATCACCATCACATGTGGGCCAAAAGACCTGAGCTATCCTCACTCGTACTGCAGCCAATCCTTTACTTTCTCAACAAGTGTGAATGAAACTGATTCACAAAACAGACATCTTGAAGGAATTTAGCATGATGATGTTGCTGCTTTCAGTCCCATACTCACGCTACATTAAAAATAACTCCACACACAGTCAATAAAGCTGTGAATAAAATGTGTTAGTTTGATACCACCTGCTTGAAGTGAATTCTCTGTTTTTTGGGGGGGAATCTTGCAGTCAGAAGATGTCGTCGTCTTTTGCATAACTTGTTTGCACTACTCTGTTTCTGGCTACGTGAGCACAAACACCCTTCGTGAGGAACTAAAGGCCTTCACTGGCTAGTCGGAAGGAAGCTTTTGCCGTGCACATCCATCCCACAAAGCCTGATGCACGACCGGGTTTCCCGCCGCGTTGGGCCCAGCTGGTCCTCCGGGGTCAGCAGGGGGCGATGGTGGGTGTGGGTGTTTGTAGAAGCTTGCAGCACTGAATGCTTAGAAAAGTTTACCGGATCGTGCCCGAATCTGACGAGGCTTGTCCTAAAAAAGATTCCATAACAGCTTCGAACTGGGGCCGATTTCTTCCAGCTCTACAAATCAAATCGCCGTTAAAATTGTTTGTTCTTGGTGGTCTGGTGTCCCACCCGCCAAACTCTCTGAGAGAAGCCCACCCACATCAACAGACACACAAACCCGCACAGTGAAATCAACACAGAGCTGCAGAGACATCCCCAAACAGACAGTTGAAGTCTCTCACAGTAAAGCTGGGTATGATCATGAGGTTTCACACAAAAATCACCAGAAGCACTTCAAAATAAGAGCACTGGGAAACATCCCACATGCAAAAAGGGTCTTATTCTGTTTTTTAAATATGCAAATCGAATTTTGAATCAAATTCTGAACACCCCCCCTCAGGGGGGACTCGAACACCTTTCTCAAAAACTACTGTGGGTCATTTAAACGTGGTGTTTGGATATCCAGCCCTACTGAGAGACTCACAGGCAGCACTTATCAAACAAAGCAATAATCTAACAGCTTTATTATTTGTCAGTTGCTTTCTGGTCGTGACGAGTCGCCACTCTGCATCTTTCTGACGTCTCTCGGATTTTTCGAACATGATGCATCGACACCAGCTCACTTTAACTCATTCTGCTGATGTGGAGACGCATCAGAAAGACGCAGCACGGCGAGCCCTTACACTTCATGACCTGGCAGCCCCTCCCCCCCCCCCCCCCCCGGCCGCCCCCTGGCCCACTCACTCTGAGGTGTTCCTCTTTTCAGAGAAGACTCGCAGGATGAACTCGCCCTCCTGATGCGGCTCGTACGTGGAGGGCACGATGACGTACTCGCCGGGGCTCAGGCGGAAGCGCTGCGTCACCTCGCGCAGGTTGATGTAGGACTTGCAGCGCGCTTTGGAGGAGTTGAAGAGGAAGAAGTCTTTCTGCATGTGCTGCTTGTTTCCGTGCATCTGGAGGCGGGAGACGGTCGCCATGGCGATGGCAGCGAGACACAGCAAAGGCGACAGATTATTTTATGGTAAACTGTTTGTGTAACTTAGTAAAAATTGTTTTGTGTGTATGTTCAGGGTAACTCCGCCTGCTCACCTCCTTTGGCACCTGCAGGGAAACACACAACAGTGTTTGTTTATTTTATAGCTATTAAATGTCTCTGATTCATCTTATTGTCTTAACCTACTAATTTGAGCAACAATGATGCTTTAAATCAGTATTTGTTATTTGCTTGTGAGTTAAAAAACACCATTTTTAAACTGTTTTTGCTTATTTGGAAGCAAATCAGTAAACAAAGATTCATTACAAGGAAAATAAATGCATCTTTATCCATATTTGATCCAGTTTTATCTATACTCTTGAATTTTTTTCTTCTTCTTCTGTGAAATCATGATGTATTGTCCAGCAAATTCAAAAACTAGACTCATAAAAAGTCGAGCCAGGCACCTCGTAAATGGCGAATCCGATGGTGAACAGGTTGGCTCCCATCTTGCGCTCTTTCCGCCTGTTCTTCTGCATCAGCGCCACCACGAAGGTGCAGCCCACCTCGTTGTCCTCGGGGTCGTCGTCCTCCTCCAGCAGGCGGAGGCGGTACTGAGGGTTGGTCCAGAACGTGTCTGCGGACGCACTCAGTTAACGTCGCTCAACAGAGGAACATTTCCGGGGGGTTTTCGGAGGGTTCCTTTGTGTCTTTCTGCAGTGTGGGTGAACTCTGACCTGGGTAGTTCCTGCAGCCCCCGGCGGAGCAGCCTCTCACCCAGCGGCCCTCGTTCACGGACACCGTCCACTTGTGGATCTTGTCGTCCTCAAGCGCGTCTGGTGTGAGGTTACAGATCTCGATCTTGGTGTAGTTCTTCTTGAAGTCCTCGAAAGACATCCTAAACAGAGAGGACACGGCGGGGGACGGAGCCGCCGTCTTACACATCGCTGCCTCCACGTGAACCTCCGTCACTGCTCGTCGAGCGGAAAAACTGACCAGAACTCTCCGTCCTCGGCGCTCTGGTGCTGCAGCTTCTCCTTCTCCACCTTGGACAGAGTGGCCCACTCCTTGGAGCTGTCGCAGGGAGAGACGCATGAAGTCACAACAGATTTGAGTGAAGTTCTATTGGAGGAAGACGTCTTACTTGTCGCTCCAGGGGCCGTTCCACTCCACCTGACCCCACGGGTTCCTCAGACGCACCAGACGCACTTTGGACTCTTTGTGCTGGGACGCTTTGCACTGCAGAAACAGACACAATTATGCCACAAACGACAAAACAAGAGATACTTTTACTTTGAAAAGATAAGCTCTGGAAAGTCTCAGTGACCCACGCCCCACCCCAACCATATGTTTCCCAGCCTGCGTTACCTCCTCCACCGCCGTCACGGAGTAGGCGTGGCCCTTCACGAGTCCCGTCACGGTGCGGGTCTCGAAGCGAGCGGGAACCAGAGACTGCGGGTCAGAAGACGGGCGTCAAGCGCGATGCAAATGGGTCACACGGCGCGTTTCACGGGCATGTCTTACATCGATGGAGCAGCCCATGAGCGAGCCCCTCTCCAGAGCTTTCTGCATGATCTTGTAGAGCTCTTTGGGGGCTTCCTTCATCTCGTAGAACTCAGTGACTCCCCCCGTGAAGTCCTCCATGGCCTCCGTCGTGTTCCCGCCCTTCAGCGCCTCGTAGGAGCCGTGCAGCCTGAAGGCAGCAGGTAATGCGATTACTCAGTAATCAGAGTATGAGTGCCGACCGCCATCAGCCCCGTGCTGCACTCACTTGGCATAGGCCTTCTCCAGCAGGGCGCTCCAGAACTCGTTCCTCTCCGCCGACTTGGTGAAGACCAGCTGGTTGTTGAAGGTCGGGATGCGGTCGTCGATGACCACGTCCACCCAGTCGCCATAGCGCCAGAACTGATGGACCGAAAGAAACCAACATCAGAGACAGCCAACGCTTACTCCATCATTAATTTTGCCATAACATCACAGCGGCTGCATACTCTGACCACAATATAAAAGCAAGGGCTTTCAAAATAAAAGCACTGGTCATTTTTCAAGGTCTGCTCGTGATTCTACAGAGTCTTATTTTGGTGTTGGACTCAATGAAACAAATGTTTTCATCGCTGTTTGTTTGTTGTGTGTTTTTAAAGGTTAACAAGGCATATTGGCAGAGGTATGCGCTCTACCAAGTGTCCTTTTAATACATTATTTGGTGACTGGAATAAAAGCTGACTGAAAATGGTGTAGTCAGTGTTTGTAAATAGCCAGAGATGGTCCGGACGTTTAAGTTTTGTCACCTGGAAGTGGAAGATGCCTCCATATCCCTCGGAGAAGCTCTGCTCCTGAGGAACAACTCGGTACAGCAGCTTCTCGTTCAGGGTCAGACAGGCGATGGCCGCCAGCAGCCAGCAGTCACCTGGACACACACAGGTGAAACCTCTTCGTCATCATTTCAACATGGTTCCTACATTTCGGAGGCATTTCTCCTCTCCGTTGAGCCAAACAAACAGGAAGTGTCAGCAAAGACCGACAGGAAGGTCCCTGCTCGACGTGGGACAGGTCGCCGCTGAGTGCTGACGTCGGGACTTTCCGATTGTCCAGGTGAGCGACGGGGCGCGAGCACAATGTAAGTTTTTCAGTGGGGGGGACCTTTGTCCCCTCTGGTCCCCCTTTATTTTCTGTCGGAACGCAACAACAATGAGAAGTGCTGCTGGTTGGATTCCCTTCCAAAAGAGTAAGCACAATATGGAGAGGCCGCAGCAGGCGGGAGAGGCCGCGTGCGGGGGGGCCGGGGGGTCCCGCGGCCTGTCATCGCCCGACACCTGACAACCACTGCAAACTACTGTTGTAAACTGCCCGTTTCTCCGACCTGACTCGCGTATCTTTGTGTGTTTTGACACGAGGGAGAAGTCGATCATTTCATTCGCTTTACAGAAAAAAAGCGAACTTTACCGAGGTCTCCCTGGCAGATGTCCGTCCTGCTGGCTCCGCCCACAATAAATTGAGGGTTTTCACAGATTTCCTGCGAACAACAAACACAAAGACGAGTCATTTTTCAGCTTTACATCTGACCTCATCGCGCAAAGCCTCAAGGAGCAAATCAAGACTCGTTCTAACGTGATTTAGGATCACAAACGTTTGCTCTGTTCACCCCCGAACTGCCTCCTACAATTATTGTAGAGTTCGCTGTAAACAAACATTATTTTATGATTTGTTGAAATATTATGTGACCATATTCAGAGAAATTTCTGAAAAGACTCCTCGTGTATATGTAAAAAAATTCCTTTTTTGTGTTCTGCTGAAGATGATCAAATCAGAAGTGAACGAGTTACTGTCCGAATTTCAATTTTTTGACCTGTTTGATGCATTTTCTTTTCCACTGAAATTCTTTCATGTTTTATTTTTTACTTCTAATGTGGACAAACTCAGAGCAGGCAACACTTCAGACCCTCTCTGTGAACTCTGGCGCCCCCTGTGGCAGCCCCAAACTCCAATACAGGAAAATACAACTGGGGACTTTTTACCTTTTCATTTCTTGCAGAAAGAAACTTGGGCAGTCGGACAAACTTTGACAGAATTTCTTCACTCAGGAGTCAATTTTCTATCGCTTTCCGTGCTCGTGTTTCCAGAACAACCTCCCACACGTGAGCTCCGTCCGCTCTGTCCTGCGCTCCTACCTTGGGCCTCTTCCACACGATGTTCTTGACCTTGTTGGACTTGTGTCCGAGCTCCTTGAAGCCCAGCGACTCCACGGTGGCCGGGAAGGAGTCATCCTCGAACAGGCTCTTCCTCTGGAGGCACTCCTGCCGCAGGGAGCCGAAGTCCTGGCCGTTGAAGCGCAGCGGCTTGTTCAGAGACCCTTCCCCGTCCCTCCGTTCTCGTTCCCGGATCAACCGGTCGCAGAAAAAGCCAGACGGTGTATACGGCATCTCCTCGTCTCGGCTGGCTTTTTGTTGTTGTTTTTTTCCTTTTTTTTCAAAAAACAAGCTTTGGCCACTTGGACTAAAGTCTTACAAGCCAAAAGACCCTGGCATAAATCCAAACAGCTAATATCTGATTGGCTCCTCCTTTGTGTGACGTCCCCCTCCTCTTCGTCACAGCGCCGATGCAAAGAGACCTCCACCTTTGCATTTCCATACGCACACATACACAGAAACCCGCACGTCGCAAACGCGTCCGCTCGATGCGCTCCCATTGGCCGGCGCTAACAATGACCGCCCCCCGTGGCCGTGGCGCCGCGGTGCCATCATTGTTGGGTGACACAAAGGCCAGCGGGCCGCGCCAGAGGGCATGTAAAGAGTGGTGGTTAGATGGCCTGCCTCAGCAGAAGGCATTCAGCCCCTTTAAACCTCTTCTCAATGGAGCTCAGCATCGAGCAGTCTCAGCAGAACCAGAGCAGGCCAACGCTGCTCAGAGGAACATCATCCAGTTTTGCAACAAACTCCTGTTAATCCCGGCGCAACATCGCAGCCACGCAGCACATCTGCATTCAGAAAGTGACGAAACCCGACCCTCATGTGGGTGAAGACCAACTTTTCTTGAAAAAAAAAAAGGTGATATTTGAGCTCTGAGCTAATAAACATGAAAAAATGAGAAGTTGGTGGACAAAAAACTCGAATCGAGAATCGATATCATATCACGTGTTAAGGGAAAGGCTCAAATTAGGTGCTCGTTTAACAAAAAAACCCCACAATAAATCCATCTCAAGTCAGTGTTTTTAACTCATCTGGCTTGTTCTGCCTCTTTGTTGTTGTTAACTCTTAAGTAAGCAAAGGTCTTGGTGAACAAGAGGTCAGGTCACGTATCACACACACACACACACACACACACACACACACACACAAAAACAACGCTTCGTCACTCGCTTTCTGTTCAAAAAAACGAGAGTCAGGTAAAAAAGACTAAAACATTTGAGGTATTTATTCAGCTGTAAAGTCACACTAGTTGTTATTATTTAGAACTTATTCATTCAATAAAACTTTTCCAATGCGCCTCATTTGTTGATTTTCCAACGAAATATATTTTTAAGGTGTTAATGAAAATAGATGCCTGAGCAGGAATTTTTAGAACTAACAGCTGAACGGTCAGAAAGAAAATTTGAGGCGTAAATTTCATGATAAAACTACATTAAATCGAGACCTGCTTTTAGCATCACACCTTTAAAAGTCTCCTCTATCATATGAGAGTCCAGGCCCTTCAAAGCCTTTTTCTCAGACATAATTTCACTAATGTGCCTTTTTGTCCAGCTGAATCCCAGTTAACCTGTAATCTGAACCTCCCAGTCAGCCGCCGCGCCGAGGGTCAGGCCGGTCACCGTCAGTGTGCAGCTCGACTCCGAGTACTCGAACGCAGCGGAGGAATCCTCAACACCTGGTGATCAAACACAAATAAGTCATTGTTGATTTGGTTTTTTTTCAAATATCAATAAAAGTCAAATTTCCAAAAAGGAAACATGATCCTTCAAAATCAACCCAGTTTTTCTTAATGAATTTGGCCTTAATTGCGTTTTTAATTGTTTACATGACACAAAAGGAAAGAAATCAGCTTATTATTGATCCTGTTCGAAGTGGATTTGTCCCTTAATGTTCATTTCTGGTTGTATCGGAGGTTGGTGGGGCTCCTGTGAGATGTTACATGTGAGCGGTAAACAAAGGCCACGGGAACAATACCCGAGCTCCTCACCTGACTGCCGCACTGTCACGGCCGACGGCCTGCGTTTCACCCCGAGGACGACGACGGTCTGGACCCGGGTCCCGCCGTCGAACGTCCCCCCGTCGGCGGCGGCGGCTCTGAGGGAGCCGGCGACGGAGACGAGACGTCGCGCGGTTATTCGGGTGTTTGAGGGCTCATTGTTGTCCCTGTCGTGTGTTTTCGCACCTGCTCTATAAGTGGAGGTGTGACGGTGACTCACCGGCAGAGCAGACGGCCTGACAGCATGCTGAACCTGCGCAGGCAGAAGGCCTTTCTGTGGCGGTAACTGAAAGAGTGGCCGTCGTCCAGGTACAAGTCACCCACCGCCCGACCCTGCGGAGAGCGAGCCGAGAGAAAGCGGCTCGAATTTCATTAGTTAAAAGACTCAAATGTTGGCGTATTTTTAGGATACAAAACATCATATTTCCAAAACGTTCCACAAATTTCCACTTTTCCCTGTTTAAGACCTCAAATAAACCAACATTCTACTTCTGGTTTTTATTCTTAAAATCTCTTTTTTCATTTATTTTCTGGTTCTCTTTTGTTTGACATTAAGAAATCATGCTGGGATTTAAACACAACAGCAGCAGCGACACTCAGAGCGCCGCTCGTCTTTCACCTGTTACCTGAGAGTCTAAAGCCACGGTGACGGCCAGCGGGATCTGCTGCAGCTCAGCCGTGCACGAGCCGCTCGCCACGGCCCGGCAGACCACCGAGCCGCCGCGCTGGAACACGGGCACCTGGACACCAGGGACCATCGGAGCATCAGGACTGATTTGAGACTTTTATTGTGAAAGGTGGGTAAACACTGACCGTGTCTAAGGTGACTGGGAGAGTCACCGTCCTGCCTCCTTTGGACGCCCTCGCAGAACGGACGTCATACCAAACCTGGGCGAGGATGAAACACGTGAAGCGACGCTGTACATAAATACAATTGTGACAAACATAAAAGCTGCTGGTTTATTTACCTCACCAGATCCAGGAAGTAACACTTTGACTTCCTGGACGCCCTGATTGGTTACAGGACAGGCCAGCAGCGCTCCACCTGCATCACCCAGTTACAAAGAAAAAAAGCTCAATCACCTGAGCTTCAGTGAGGTCATTTGATGAAATAAACAGAGAAGGCATCACCGATCATGTACTCATCCTCCACTGAGAAGGTGTTCTGCTCCTTGGGGAACTCCACCCACAGCGGCCTGCACAGGTTCAAATACAGTCAGTGTTTTAATTTTCAAAGTAAAGCCATCAGTGTCAATTTCACTCCAGTTTTTATCAGTTTACCTGACATTAACACCCAAATATAAAGAACACTGCCCTCTCGTGGCTGAAAAAGGTTTAAAATCTGGCAGAAAGAATCCCGACTGAAGTCAGCAGGGACATAAATTGACCAGTAGGTGGCAGCAACACGAACCTGATTGGGGGCAGGCCGGAAGAGTGAGCCTGGTGAAAGAGTGTGTACCAGTAGGGCAGCAAGCAATACCTGAAAACAGAGAGAGTCTGAATTATTGTGCAAATCTGAGCTGATTAAAGAAGAGATCACAGACGACTGGGCTAAACACCAGCTGATGAAGAACTGGTGAAGAACTGTGGATGAAGGTTGGGAGGTTTTCATGCATCAGATGCGACTCCTCTCTGACTGCACCTCTCCTGGATCGCGGAGCGAACAGCCGCCGTCACGTCCTCCCCGAACAGCCACGGCTCCCGGCGCTTCGTGTCCTTCGACGAGTGGCCTCGGAAGAATGGCTGCAGGGCCGCCGCCTGGTACCAGCGCACCAGCAGCTCCGGCTCGGGGTCCTGCACGAACCCGCCGACGTCGGCTGAAATGTCCGCAACAGCAAAGTGACGCGCAGACCTCGGAGGGAGCGGCGCGTCGTCACATTCGCGATTCCAGCTCGCTCACCTCCGCAGAAGGCGATGCCTGCCAAGCTGAGAGACAGCAGCATTGGGACGGACACCCTCAGGTGGTCCCAGCTGGCCACGTTGTCCCCCGTCCACACGGCTCCTGGACCCAAAACCAAATTCATTCTCCAGCCTAAAGAACTTTAATCATTCATTGGATTTTATTGACTGAATCTCACCGAATCTTTGTGACCCGGCAAAGAAAGAGCGAGAGAGGACGAACGGTCTCTCTGAGCCGCCGGAGCGAGTTATGAGCCCGTCCACTGTGGCCATGTGCTGGCAGGAAGAACACACTTTTAGCACGTCGACCTTATTAAAAATGCAGCTTTTACAAGGTGCAGCTGCAGCACAGCTCCTTCACCTGGTGGAAGCCGTACAGGTTGTGGAGGTCTCGATGCTCCCAGCTCCCATGATGCACTGCGTCCTTCGGCATCGTCTGCTCCGGCCCGTGGAAAACAGACGGCTCGTTCATATCGTTCCACACAAACAGCGACGGTGTCGATCCCTGCGGAGAACACGGCACCTTGATTACAAGTCTGAGACATGGGACCACCACTCCAGTGAAAAGGGGTCTTTTATATCCCACTGGAAGCGTATTTGTTCTTGTACCTTGTATTTAGTGAAGCTGAAGCACCTGGAGTACCACGCTCGAGTTGCCGGGCTGCTGAAGTCCAGGTAAGAAGATTCACCTGCGAGACAAGTCGACGTGTAAGAACAGTAAAAGGAGGCGAGTTGGTTGTCGAGTTTGTGTCACAATGAACTTGTCGAAGTTACCGGGCCAACAGGATCCCTGGTAGATCCGTCCCTCTCTGTCCTTGACAAAGTGTCCTCCGTCTCTGGCCTCACAGTAAAGCGGCCAATCAGGGTCAGCCTTAATGTGGGGGTCACTGATAACGACCAGCTGGAAGGTCAAAAATATTCAACATCAGTGGAAGAAGCAGGAAACGCTCCACCTGCTGCAGGAGTCTGGGACCGACTTTCCTATTCTTCGCCTGCAGGTGTCGCTGCAGCACCGCCGGCTCGGGGAAACGGACGGGATCCCAGGTGAAGTAGCGCTTCCCGTCAGTGTGCTCGATGTCCAGCCAGATGACGTCATAGGGGATGTCGTGGCGGTCGAATCCGGCGTCCACCGCCTTCACGTCGGCTTCGTCGTCGTAGTTCCAGCGGCTCTGGTGGTAGCCGAGCGCAAACAGCGGAGGGAGAGCTTGATATCCTGGGAAGAAGACGACAAAAAATGGTGAAAACATCGTTCGGATTTTGCCTTGAAACGCAAATGTTCGTTTTCCGTCCAGGGCACCTGTCAGCTGAGCGTATTGGCTGAAGAGCTGCGGCGGACTCGGCCCGAGCAGAACCATGCAGTCGATGACGCCGCTCTCCGACAGCCAGCGGACGTCGGTGCGAGGCTGCACCCGCCTCCTCTTCACCGGGGGGTTCTGCTCATCCTGAGAGGTGGAGACAGATTACCGCCTGGAAACAGTTACTCTTTATCTTCAGGATTACATTTCTGTACTGTCGTCAAACTTGTCACGAATAGGTGCTGAGAGGTCACCTGGGCTTCGTTAGGAGAATACTGTACGTTGGCAAAGGTCTCGGACGCATTCAGCCAAAACACGCCGAGGGTCCGGTCCGATTTGTGGGCCACCAGCAGGGGCACGGAGCCATACAGGCCCAGGCGGCTGTGCAAGTCGTAGGCGAAAACGTCCAGGTTGTAGAGGCGGTACGGTTCTCCGTCGCTGCGAAGTCAAACAAAGTCAAGGCACAGTTAACCGCTCGGCCCCCGGAGCTTCGACGCAGGCGGGGGGGGGAGGGGCCGAGCGCGCACCCACCTGGTGTCTCCGAGCTGCAGGCCGTCACAGTGTTCAGGCAAACCGTACGCATGGCGGAAGCCATGAAGACGCAGGTCGGCTCCGACGCTGCTGGGACCTGAAGACGCAACGCCGGCGAGTTATTGACGCTGATTCATTCTGGAAAGTTTCACGATTCATTCATTCATCCATTATAAAGCTGAAATAGCACATAGATGAACATGACAAACCGTCCCGTCCAAGAGATTTTAGTTTGGGAAACAAAACCATCAGCAGGCACAAACCGTTCGCTTTGATATCCACAAAGTCCCTGAACGTCTCCCTCCATAAAGGATCCGTGTGGTCGTCTGAAAGCTGAATCAAAGAAGCACAAAACAATCCAGATTCACCAAACAGGTGAAGCTTCATGTAGGAGAAAAGATGCGTTTGCCGTCTTCCTCTTACCTCACCGCAGTTGGACGATTCCCTGCAGAGGAACATATAATTTGCATGGTCAGCAGGATCAGTCATGTATGACTGGGAGTGATGAGACAAAACTGACAACAGCAGACAGCCCCTCCACAGCCTCTTGCAGAAGTGCAGCCTGCGTCGCCAGCTGCGACCGTGCTGCTGATGTACCTGCGTGGCCCCTCGTGCTCGCCTCACCTGGGGGGTTCCTGCAGCGTCTCGAACCGGAGCTTTCCTCCGGAGTTGAACGTCGCAGTGAGTTCGTGCTCACACAGGACCTCCAGACGGAAAGGGAAACGCCACACGCGGACCTGCTGACGTCCCTCGGACCACGTCAGAGTGACAGAGTCCCTCGTCTGTCCGTCCACTCTCAACCTGCAGACGGAAAAACATCCACCTGCTTCTGTCTGCACCAGGAAACATGTTATCGAAGGACTGCATTCAAAAGCGTAGCTTTGGTCGACTAAAATCTCTTTTGTGACGCGTACATTTGACATGCTGACATTGTGATATCGTGACGTCCTGATGCTGATGCAGCTCTTACTGTTCACTGCGCAGCTCCTCGGTGATCACGTCTGGAACTCGGTAGCGGGCTTTCGCGGGCCGCAGTTCATCGATCAGTATCCTCACGACGTCCCGTCTGCAGAGACTCAGACAGAGAAGCAGTCTGGTCTGTGGAAAGAGGTGAACTTTAGACGCTGAATTTAGGACTTCAAATACAAGGACTGGCGGAGAAAACGGGGGATCGTCATCACAACCGACCTGTGTTCCGACCTCCAGCAGTTCAAAAGTCGCCCCCTTCTCTGTGAGCACCATGGTGTCCAGAAGAGCTCGGTGCTGCAGGTCCGGACCCTCCATCTGTCGCCTCCAAGACACCAATCCAATTTACTAGGTTTATTATGGTGCCAAACAGAGCTCATTACAGCCGATGATTCGTTCACGCTCTTGAATTAAATGTAATCTTTGGAAGTAGTTTAATCGGGGTTTAGTTTAATTGTGAAAATATACCTGTAAAAAGCGACATGTTCACTCTTCTTGAACTTTTCTTTCCCTTCATCGTCTGGGACAATGCTGAAACACACACAAAGTCGTTTTTACAATATACAGAGGACAAGAAAGACTTCTTCACAAATTATAATGATAATAATCATCATCATCATCATATACTGTTAAAAATAAAAACACTCTGATGGATAAGAAAGAATCTGCAGCCAGTCAATCAATTAAACCAATGAAATAATATTGTTATTAACGATAATAATTATAATGAATAATTATGGGACTTTCTTTTATGCAAAAGTCATAAAAAGTTAGAGGTCAACATGTGACAGAGTTTCTACCTAACGACAGGCTGCGCCACTTCCGTCATTTCCAGCAGCGTGAAACATTAGCAGTCTGCAGCAGGTTGCGTCTATGCGTTAACGTGCATTAATCTGCGCGGAGCGTTAATCGCACACTGTGTCCACTCGCAATGTGAATCCCGAAGGATAGACTCCACAGACACGGGACGACCGCTGCCAGCTGTACGGCGCTCAGTCAGGATATGACTGCGACGAGAGTAAACGACACGCTGACACTTCTGGTGGGGATTTTCAAAATAAACCTCACATTACAAAAAAAAAAATTGGTCTGCGTCACAAGAATGAAATCAAAAACAGTAATAAATACATTAAGTGCAAGCTGAAAAAAGAGGAATTAGTGAGGTGAACTTTAAAAAAAGTGAATTTATGAAATATCAAACTATTTTTCTAAATATTTCAAACCCTTAAACGGGTTTGAAATGAATACGGAAGAGGATCAAGACCACCCGAAAAACATTCTCGGATTTTCCTCCTTTAAATCCCCCCCCAAAAAAACCTGAAATGTTTTATTTGGAGTAAACATCAAACTGTCCTGCAGAGGGCGGTAGAGCGGAAATGACGACTTTTCTTCAGAATCACTTCCTGCGGTCAAAGCAAACTGTCATGGCGCCGGTCTTATGTCGCCAACGCTTCTCCTCAGCGTAACCTTCTAGATTGAGTTTAAACTCGCGTATCCTCGTCGTTCCTGTGACATTTGGAGATAAATTCGCTGCTCTTCTGGCCGCCGCCATGTTCCAGGCCATCGGCGGGAGGAGCGTCCGGGCGGCCCGGCTGCTGGCGCCCCGTAGCGCCGTGCTGCTGGAGTCCGTCCGGGGACGAAAGTCCCGCACCGACCCGGTGGCGAAGTCCAAGGAGGGGCGCATCAAAGTGCCGCCACCCGTCGACCCTGTGGAGATGGTGGTGCTGAAGGAGCGATTCAGCGAGTACCAGCTGATAATGAGGGCGCTCCGGTACGTCGGTACAGCTCGGTACCTCCTAACGGGTCACCCGGTGTCTTTGCATCCTGTCCACAGAAATCTGAATGATTAATATAAACAATACCGGTCGAAAATGGGCAATAAAAATATATAAACCTATTTTATATTTTACTTTATGCTCTTAAGGTTTACTGTTTCTAAACCTTCCAGAAGGTTTTATTTGAATTTATCTCTGTAATCCTAGTTTCATATCTTTTTTTCAACCAGTCTGAATATTCTGATTATCTCATCCAGAATGCAGTTCAAGGAGGAGGTGCTGCGCAAGAAGTACGAGGAGGAGACTGGCTCCCGGGCGGAGGAGCGAGCGAGGCTGGACGCCGAGGAGCACCGAGCCCTGATGGCGTGGAACGACGAGGAGAACCGGCTGCAGCTGCAGAGGAGGTGAGAGGAGAGCAAAGACCCGCGCTTGAAGTTTCACTCAAAGGGGATTATTCCATGACACTGACTTGGACTTCTGCTGCGGTTTAACTCAGGATATCGAGGATCCAGCGGGAGGAGGAGGAAGCGGCGCGCAAAAAGGAGGAGGCCGCCGTTCGGCGTGAACAGGAGATGCAGGAATTCATTCAAGAGAAGGAGAGAGAGATTCTGCAGCTGCAGGTAAGATCACTCGACTCTGCGTCTGCACCACAACTAAAATATGTCGGTTTGAGACATTCTTGCTAAAATGTCTATATTTGCACCTCTCAGTCGTGTTTTGGTTTTCTCAACTGACCACAGGAGGAGGCCAAGCACTTCATCACCGTGGAGAACCTGGACCAGCGGATCGAGGAGGCTTTGGACAATCCAAAGAACTACAACTTCGCCATCGACAAAGAAGGCCGAGTGGTCAAGCAGACGGTGCTGCAGTGAGACGCCGGTCAGACGTTTTCACAAAGACGAACTGCAGACTGGGACTCCTGACCTCACAGACTGAAGATGAAACAAAAGCATCTTATACTTGTTTTGTTTCTGCTTTATACACGAATATTTGAGTGAACTGTTGTTTGTTCGGAGTAATATTGTGAACAGCTGGTCGTATGCAGCGTTGGTTTGCAGTACAGAAGTGAGCCGGAAGCGAGTTCTTCCCTCCTTCTGCCCACTAGAGGGCGCCCTGCGAGTCTCCTCACGCCTGCTGTCTGGAGCGCTTCCTTGCTCACGTACAACCGCTGAACCTGCGTAATCCTCACGTGCAGGTCAACAGGAGGAAGATGAGGAAGACCTCAGGCAACATGAGGCAGTTCAGCTGAGAAGATGTCACCAATAAAACATCTTCAAATTTGGTTGCTTGTTTTCTGAGTTGGTGAAACAATTTTTGCACTTTTGGGCTCTAAAATCAGTTTCAGAGGCTCAAATTTTCAGCCAGCATGCTCAATTTATCTTCCAATTAATCAAATTTACACCCAGTATAAATTAAGGAATTTATCAGTTAAAATCTAAAACTTTTTTTCGCATGGGGAAGCAAAGTTTGGCCAAAGTAACTTTCCTCTCATCTCGGTAACGAAGCGCCACGATGCACGTTCTTGTGCTCGCTGTGTGCCGACTTAACCGGGCGGCATGACACCGTGCACACGGTTAATGTGATTGGCGATGGAGGTTAATGGGATTGATCCCGCGTGGCAGTGAGGACGCAGATTAGCGGTGAATCCTCTCGACCTCTCAGAGCGAACCGCCGCCGAGTTTCCTTTAACTCCTGAACGTGATGAAGAGGAAGAACACCAGTTTTCAACACCTTCCTCATTTTCTGGCGCATCCTTTTATTTTGAAAACCAAGGCAGCTATGTAGAGCGAGACATGGTCTCATTTACTAGAGATAAACCTGTTTTTACACATAGATTCACACCAACGTGCGGTTTAAAGGCACCAGTTGTTTCATACTCATGGTTTCAACCTCTTGTTTTCAAAATGAGCCTCACAGATGAAGAATTATCTTTATTTACGGTTTTATTCGGTGCAGCAGGTGTGATTACATCAGCATACATACAGGAAACTTTCACTGTCGCTGTGATTTGTTGTGTTTTCAATGGACTTGTGAAACAACTCGAGCTAAACGGAGTTTAAACTGGTTCCAAAGGACTGAATATGCCGATGAAGGAGTTTTATTCTGAAGTGCCAATAAGTTGGCAATAAATACATTCACAAAATAATCAAAAGATGGAAAACTTCTCTCTTGGACGTAGACATTTCGCTAAAAAAATACAAATTGAAATGAATTTCTCAGATACAAAAAGTTAGATTGGTTTCCTGTAGCTGCATCTGTTTGTTTATGCCTGAATATAAACAAAAGTAGTAATAAACTGGACTAAAATCCTTCAATAGACGCTTGTTCATCTGTCAGACACAGACTGCAACACCGACTTTATAAACTCTTCATCTTTAATAAAAATGTCGCATACACTCACATGAAACTACAGATAAAAATATACCTTCAGCACTTGAATATTCAAGTATAATAACTCAGATGTGTGAAACATTCAGTCTGTTGGCTTTTATACCTTGAATACAAAACGGAGTCGTGTGTCGGGGGATCATTTCAGCACCAGAAACTAAAGCTTTGTGACGTTCTTCTGAGTCATTGAGGTGTTTGTTTGTTTGTTTGTTTAACCTCCCACTCTGTTGTACTGGTGAAACTTCATTAGGAGATCTTGTTGTTGAGCTGTCCGGGGTACTTCTCGAACCTCCTCTCCGCCTCCTCGCTGAAGGCGTCACCTGTCGGGGGGGGGGGGGGGGGGGGGCAAAAAAACCAAAA
>JASSRZ010000024.1:61883-73337 GCA_032164315.1 Malacoctenus gilli | reverse complement strand
GTTGAAAGTAAGAGAGGTCTCACAGAAGAGCTGAAAATATGCCTGACATGTGGAAGTAGGATCGATGTAAGAGCGGCGCTGCTCCAGCAGTCTGATTCAAACCATCTGGCCGGTGTGTGTGTTCTGTATCTCTCTCTTTGTGGGGTCCAAAAACTGCGGACACACTACACTTATGGGGCCCGACTTGCTCTGTAGGAACCAAAATAACGGGCCGCTCACAGATTTAAGAGGAAAGATGTTGTTTTAGGGCCGAGATGATAATTGGACATGAAGAAAGTTCCTAAAGTCTGTGTGTGTGTGTGTGTGTGTGTGACAACAGCGTGTTTACCTGAGTTGTCATAACTACCTGGTGTTTTATGTCTTTATTTTCCCGTTTTGAAGCTTTTTGCTTGATATTCTTCACATTCTGCGTTTGGTAACGTTCACTCATGATGTACAGACGCCACTTTTCCTGCTCGGGGTTTTGCTCGAGACAGACTTTTCCGATGAAACCTTCCCGTGGACGCCGCATAGGCCCGCTATTGATAACCAGCGAGCAACACGCCGCCGGGGCTCTTAGCAGGTGGGGGTGGCTCCCCCCCGAGACACAAATACAGTAGTGTGATATGTTTGTACAGAAACCACCGAACTTAAGGTGCCCGTTGCAAAACATGGTCCGAGGCTGACTACATGGTCTGAGTTCACTTTCACAGTTTGTGGAAGGACACGCACGCACACACACATGCACACACACACACACACACACACACACACATTAACACACACACACATATACACAGTTGAAGAATTAACACTTCTCAAAGTTTCTGCTCTCTGTCTTGGTTTTAAGTCATCCATCGATTTAGCTGTTGCTGTGTCACCTGTGCTGATTGGCTTGACATCATAATTAAACATTGCAAACAAAGGTCTTCTGTTGTAGTGGATCTGTTGGAAAGCAAATGAATCCAACCCAACTGACAAGGTTCACGCGCCCCTGCAGAGTCGACACTGCTGCAGCATTTATACCTCGAAAAATAAAGAGTTTGGTCTTCCTGTGTGTGGCTGTAATTGTAAGGAATTACAAAATAAGGGTTGTAAACTAATTGGCAGTCTCCCCGCAACTGCGTGGTACAAAACGCTAACATTTCCACCCCGACTTGGTGATAAACATCCATCAGTGTTTACAGGCTGAAGCCAGACTGTGACTTTCACAATCTAAACTCGCTGACACTTTGTAGAATATTCAGCAGATCCACAAAAGCAGCCTGGTTCTTTTAATTTGAAGCCTTTGTAGGTTGGTGAGAGAGGACTGAGGAATATTCCACCCAACCTTTTATTCCAAGACCCTCCTTAACTTCCCGCTGGAAATGCTGAAAAACGACAGTGAAGCCAAATACTTAAACACACACTCTCACCAATGGACAACAGCAAGTTTTGCCTTCAAAATAAAAGCAAAAGGCAGATTCTCAGGTCCGGTTTAAGTTGTCGAAAATGTCTTGTATTTTTTCGAATGAGGAATTTGAACTTCGCCAACTTCAGATGAAGCTGATCTCTGACACCTTATTTCAGGGGGCTGTGTCTGCTGTGGATAAAATCAACACCTCTGTTCGATCGAACTGTTTCTCTTCTCCCGACCACAGCGGCGACTCTCCATACCGATGTGCTCATGGATGAGAGGCTCAAATCAAACAGCCCACCGAGCATCAGCACAGCTCAGGACCTCCACTTTGGCAACGGCTGGACCACTCACACACATTCCCACCCCGACGCAGACGCCTCAGAGCGTTTAATCGCTAACAGCTTTGCTGCGCTTTTTATGGACTGAAATAACGTGTAGTGAGAGCTCTCGACAAAGAGCTCCCTGCCTTGTTGTTCTTGACCTCAGAGGAACCTAAAGCTCTGAAGCACATCGCAGAGAAACGCTTGGACGCAAGAAAAAAGTACCTGGGAAACTGAGTCTGTCTGGAGGTGCGAATACAGAGATTTAGAACCAAAAAACCGTGAAAGTCTGAGACAAAAACTGAATATCAGCAGACAAATGCTCATTACAATAAACATACATTCGATTTGCAAGATTTCAACACGCACGCTAGGTGCTCAAACAACTAAATACACCATCTAGTGGCACAAACTGGCATCACAACACTAAAATGTCCCGGAGGAGTCAGTTTGTTCGCTTACTTGCAAAGTTTTACCACAAAGTCTTAGTCAGCTTCAGGCAACACTCTTTTTACTTAGTTCATTTTCAACTCTTCAACTCTCTTCAACTCTTTAATTTAAAAAATTTTTTAATACGTTCCAAAAAAACAACACTAGACTGTTTGTCCACGGGGGGCGTCAGTGCTCAAATACTTCCATTATTATTCATGATTAGGGGTCGAATCTCGTATTGAAGTTTATTGCCCATTTATTGTGGCAAAACAAAACGATGTGTGACTGTTTTTTTACCAGATAAAATCAGAAACACAATTAACATTATTTTACCATAATAAAGGTAAAAGAGGCACATTTACAGGTTTGAGTGAGCAGTTTGTGCAGTCCAGATTTCAGATCACACCAGTTGGGAGGTTTCCTGCCTCCATCATGAATGCACAGACTCTTTTTCCAGCTCACTATTTATTTTTCCTGTTGCAGCATTCTTCACCTATTTTCAGCATCCAGCTCCAATCAAAGGCAGCTTTATTCAAGAATAAACCGGAATATTATCTCTATGTTTCACTGCTTCGCAGGATCACGCACACGTGAATTACAGGACGTAGTTTGTTTTGTGTGGAAACTGGACAGTTTCACTGCTGAGACGAACTTTCCAGAATCCCGTCTGGCCACAGAAACATGACAGAGAAATTAATCTGCTTTACCTTGTGACACCGGGCAGTCCGTGGAGGTTTGAACGGTTCCAGAGGAGAGGAGGGACGCTGATTCTTCAGCCTGAAGCTCCAAAAGTCCACAAACTGAATCACTGGGAGTCAAAAATATCAATAGATACACAAATACCTGTGGTCCTCCGTCATCCTCATCAAACGCGGGTCCAATTTGCGGGGCAGCGCTCTGAGCCGGGAGCCAATTACTCTTCACGGCGTTATTGTCCGTAAATTGCCAGCTGTACAGCCCTCAGTGCTGAGGGGGAGGAAGAGGGGAGGAGGAGGAGGAGGAGGAGGCTGGAGAGGGCTGGATTTCTTCCCTGGAAAGACACTAACTCTTTCATGGATGGCTCGGGCTGTCCTTCCTTACGAAACCCGGGACAAAACGTGAGTCTCGGGCATCTCTCACGGAGGAAACGTGCCGGCGGGACGCAGGGGCGGGCCTCGCAAGTCTGGGGCCCAAAGCCAACTGTACTCGTGGTTTCCTAACCTCATGAAAAAACCGCTCAAGCCCTGAGTGCTTCTCATTGTACAGAAAGTTTATGGAGCCTGTAAATCAGGATTAATGTCAAATTATTGAAATTAGTCAATTTGAGAATTATTTTTCTATTTAGAGTTAGAATGGATCTTTGATTTTAGTGATAAAAAATATTTGAACTGTAAAAATTGACAGATTGAGTATGTTACATAAACAGTCGATGTAATGTCTTTCAAATAAATGTTATTTTCTGGGTTGATGTCATAAAACAGTCGCAAGGGGATGAAAAGCTCATATTTATTTGGGAAAATTCACTAAGAAATGTGAAATCACAGTTACAAAAAAGTACAGAGTTCTTTGTAATGCAGTGTAACTTTGACAAAAAGTCTCTTAGAAAAAACATCTGAATACAGTTCTGTGTTCTGTACAAAAAAACCTGACAGGCACTTCAATTAAACCCATTTCAAGCAGCTCGCAGATGTGCGAGTTCAATCCTTTCCATGAGTCGTGATGGTCCCTGCGAGTCATCGGAGGACTTCAGGCTGAACAGATGGGACGGTTAGAAGGAAATGGCTGGACGAAGGACAAGTAAGACATTCAGTTTTCTCTCACTTCTACCTGCAAGTGCAGATTGTTGTGTCGACACACGTTTAGCATCGGAGCTAATGTGAACAGAACCAGTTTGTTCACACAGTATAACGTCCCTGTTAAAGGTTGCAACAAGTCCCTGCTCCAAAACATTTGAAAACATGACATAAACTCAGCGAAGTTGTAGGTGAATTATTTCTTTGTTGTCACGGTGTTTCTTGGTATAAAGCTTGTTTATTGCCCTTTTGGCCAATTATGCTACATTTGGAAGATACGTGCATTTGTAGGATGAGCAGATGAGCCATCCTTAACTGGTTGTGGGCAATTGTTAATTTTACGATTAGAAAATGAGAGGAACTCTTTAGTTTAAGCTATCAACGTGGGCCAGATTAGCTCTTTAAGTGGCACTGATACTAAATATCAGCAGACAGAGTTCTGTGTGCAACTTCTCAAGATTCAGTAAAAGATTGATTGGCCAACCGATCATGAAATAATAAAAGGACAGAATTCAGTTTAACATTAGTTTTCAACAACATAGTCAAAAGTTGATTTGCTGCATTTTTAAGTCCAAAACTGGACAAAAAAAAAAAAACACAAAACCATCAGAAATGTCGTCTTTGGACATTCGGTCTTGCAACAAACAAACATCAAATCACACCTTCCTAAATAAAATAAAAAACAAAAAACCATTGTGACTTTATGACAATAAGCTTTCAGAACCGCTGGTGGCCACTCTAGTAAACAGTTCAGGGTACTTGCTATTATGTGTCCCAGTGCCTGATTAATAACCTAATACAGCAAATGACACACGTCTGCCTGATGAGGAGTCCCTTTGAAGGCCTCCCTGGTGACTTGTTCAGGATGAAATGTGATCAGACTTTCAGAAGGACTCCAACAGTTTCTCTCATCGCTTTACAATCCAACACATTAATGTCCTTCTAAAGGAGGTCGTCCTCCAACCAATGGGGGGACGCGAGTGGGTGTCTGCAGTGATGTCCCACCTGGGATGATTTGTACGATGTTTAAAGTGCGAAACGTCTTTGCAGCAGATTGACAAATACTTTCTTTGGATGGAGTTAGGACGGATGCAGAAGCTCCAAGAGGGCTCCGACCGCACCAAAGTAACCCTGAAAACAGAACACAGGTGAAGGGTTACACACCGATGTACTCACCGATGGAGAAATCGGACATTTCAGGGAGACGCTCACCTCGTGTCGAAGGAAAAGCGCCTTGAGTTGTCCTTTGGACCAGTAGTCCATGGCGTAAGCTAGCAGCTTCATGGAGAGCGTGTTCACCCTCAGGAAGTTCCCCACAAACACAACTCTCTCAATGTTCTTCGGCAAGGAAAAGAACACAAACTAGATGAGAAGCTGCGGAAAATGAAGATTTCGCGTCGTTCCTAAAAGAAGGCCTGGCGAGAAAATGTTTAGGAAGAATAATCCACGTGGAGTCTCACACTGAATAACGAAGTGCAGGCCCTCTGAGCCTTCATAGCCCTGTACAATGCTGCTTGATCTAGACGCCACAAGGCAGCACCGTAAAGAGGCTGAACGCAGAGAGGAAACGGCAGCAGGGCGGCAGATTATTGAAAGACAAGTCAAGGACGACAGGAACAAAGCCAGCTCATGATCACCAGCCATCTTTCTTCACTCACCTCGTTGAGCGCGCACATCCTGGTGATGGAGCCGATGTTGTTGGTGATGGTGACGAGTGTTGCTCTGGCCAGATCCGCTTTGGACACCGACTCCCTCTTTTCTTTGGACATCATGTTACCAAAACTAGCAAAAAAATCGTCGTTACAAAAGTGTCATTTGTGATTTAGAATCCAGTGAGTTGTACACGAGACAAATTTTGGCATTACAACACAACTCATCACAAACTTGTAAAAACATGTAAGAATATTGTAACACAACATTATCCTAGTTCTTAAAAGTTCAATTTAAATGCGTATCCATCACAAACAGTCTATAAAGTAAATAGTAGAAATGGGAGACGCGGCGGTAAATCGTACCTGGAAGCCACGGCCCACCCTGGCAGTCCAAAGCGCTCGTAGTCGCCACCATAGATGTCTCGGACCAGCTTGTCCACACGTGTGCTCTCCCCCTGAGAAGCCATTTCCAGGGCTTCCTCGAACGTGGAGCAGCCGGTCAGCAGGCAGCACAGACCCAGGAAGGTCCCGCCACCGAGGCTGCAACACACACACACGGGACACGTTTCGAACACCCGTCGATCCAGTGACGTCTGACTTCACGGGCCAAAAGTAACACCTGGAAGCTTCTCTACATCACAGATACTTCCGATTTAGTTATACTCCCAAATCCATGATTTTGGGGATGTGTTTTTGTTTAATATACATCAACATATCGACAATATGTCAAGCACAGAACTGCGTTTGTATTCGTTACCTGGTCCCAGTGACTCGTTTGTAGTTGTTCTCGGAGTAGACGGCCAGGATGCTGACCCCGGACCCTATGTTGACCAGCAGCAGAGGATAAGGATTCTCCAGTGTGTAGGGCCTCTGGATGCAGTGGTCAGGGTCTGTGGGGTTCTCGAAGTAGTAGCACTCCGAGGGGCCGCGGGACACCACCGAGTCGATGTACAGCACCCCCCGGATCAGACAGTCCAGCTCGTCCAGCTTGTGCAGCTGCAAGTCGGCCATCTGTATTTTCAGAAGGGAGACAAAGAGGAAGATAAAACACTGAGCATAGAAAATGTCACCAGTAAGGGGGGGGGGTGCGGAGGGGACAGGAAGACGGAGCAGAAAACAGGAACTTAATGACAGTCTAACAACATTTGTTCTGCTTTTGGTGTGATACTCTACCACTCGTGTTTCATTGAAAACAAGCTAGAAGAGCTGCAAGCGTACCGTCCGAAAGTCAGACTCAAACTTGTACGCGCCCCCTCCGGTGGCGCAGAGGGTGGTGTGGAGGCTGGAGAAGTGCTTGTTGCGGCCCATCTGAAGGAAGGCCGGCAGGTCATGCGTGGGGAAGCGGATGAAGTGCAAGTTGCCCGTCCTGCCACACAGCGTCAGGTCCTGCAGCTCCAGGTGCACGTCCCTGATGCCCGTCTTCCCGTAGGCGGTGTTGGAGGTCAGGTAGCGCCGGATGCTCTTCAGATTCTCCACCTCTTCCTGCTCCTCCTCGGCCGTGATGTCTTTGGGCTCAAAGTACACCAGCTTCACCAGAGTGCCGCCGATATCCATCCCAAACCACGGAAATGCTGCGATATGGGAGATAATTCATGCAGAACACCGTCAGTTTAACATAAATATATTGAGAACAATAAAGCAGGATAAAAGAAATGCTTTTTTATTATTATGGGATGTTTTGTGACAGTGAGGGGAGATGATGTCACAGTGCTGCCCACATCATGGTAAGCAGCCTCATCCTCACAAGTAACAGTACAGTGTGTACCGTGAACGCCATCTTGTTGCAAAATAGATTCTGCTTATTTACAGCCACTACTCGCAGATATTTTATTGAATATCAATACAAAAAATATCACACATACTCGTGCCATCCACGTACATTGCTATACGGTCACTTATTCTCTAAACAGCCCATTTTCCGACCTAAATCTGGGCTTTTTCCTTTGCAAATCTGCCAAAACATCTTTAGCGGGGAACGCCTTCCGTTTTGTGTACATGCAGCAAACCTTATAATACGCTAAGCCGCTCGCTGTGTTAACACCTACGCGGCCTCGTCTTCTTCACCGAGTCCTTCCGATGCCTCGCCGTCGAGTTGGAGGTCCTCCGGTCGGATGAGGCTCTCCCGGCGGACGCGGCCGCCTCGCTGCCGGGCTCGCTCCGGCAGTAAGCAGGCATCTCCTTGTCGTTGGACCGCGGCTGCTTCGAGGGCGTCTCGTCTTCGTCGAGGGTATCATCTCCGAGCTGGTGGCCATTAAACGCCATTGAAACGACTAATTAACGAGCATGTACGCCATAGGTGGGGGGATGAGTTGTACTATTAACATGAAGTCAATGATTTGCGGGGACAATGAAGTCCAGGGGGGCTTAACGAGCTGGCTAATTAGCAGGCTAAGTAGCTTCCTAACGGCTCGACCACACGTCCTTTTTATGTTCGCTGTCAGGACCGCGGGAGGGGGCGGTGCTTGTGTGTGAATGAGGGACGACAAAGCCAATCAGAGGGCGGCTCTCCCCAGCCAGAAAGCAGTACTTCAAACAGGGCTGATGTCACTATTTTCTTGATATTCACATTACATAAAAACGTTTAAAAAAAAATCGAAAAATTGACATAAGAATTTATTCCCAAATAACTTAAACCAAAAATTTTGAAAAGCCCACAAGACTTCCCACAATTTTACAATAATATATGTAAATGTGAATATATATTATTTACAGTATGTGTCACAGAATGAGTGTCTGTTGTTGACAGGCTGAAGAAAAATTCCTGTTCTTCTTTCCTGAAATTAAATAAACAGTGCACATTCAGTCAAAGAATATAATTTCTGATTTATTGATAGGTTACGACAGTGCATAGTTGAAGAAAAATGCATAGAATTTTACAGGAAACACAGAATTTCATTTTACACAAAAACCACAGTGCTAATACTCAGAATTTCCTGTCTGCAGCTGAATGGCTCTTTAAATGTGCTGAAAAAAAACCTTTTTTAAACCTCCTATGCTGGCAACAACAAATAAGAAATCACTCACTCTGCAGGACAAGAATGTTATATATATTTTTATACATGTTACATAAGTTTATCAACAAATAACAAATCAGAGTTGCATGAAGCAGAGCCAGAGCACAAACTGAGTTGTGCTGTCATGGATGCATTCAGGACAGCCAAGTAAAGCAAAGTGAGTTGTTCGCCAATATTTTACAGTGCAGTGGTACTTTAAAAACGGCATAATGACACACATTTCTAAAATCCAAGTCATACAAGAAAACAGACAGAAGCCTATCACGTTTGCATCTGAATCAAGTATGCATTCAGTGGCATGACAGATTTCAAAGGTTTCTTTTCAAAGTAAAAGGAAAATATAAGGAGTTTAAAAAGGTTTAGACTGGGACCCTGATACATAATCAAAAGGTAAACTATCATCTATTTGTGTATCTTTTGGACTACTTAAGTGCTTTGGAATGTTTTGGATTGATAAGTATCTATTTAAATATATAACTAGATTTCTCTTAAATACAAATAAATACAACTGCTAGTGCTTTTACTTCTATTGTTCACATTCAGCATAATTTAAGTTTGATCTTTTCTTCTTTCCCTGGGTGACGGCCAACAGTCTTATCTCGCATCGCACACAGACAAGTGTAAGAGCTAAATGTTGATTCACAGCCTCAGAACGCCTTTAAAAGCAGCGCATCAAAACCTCCCTCCAAACAGACCTCAAATAACATAATTCAGGTGATTTCCCTCTTGCTTTTAACGGTGAAATTGCACTATAACCTAAAAAAGATAAACCACAGTTAACCCGGCAACAGCCTCATCATTAATGACACGTTCAAAGGTCTGACAAGTCAGCTATTAAGGTAATTATTAAACCGTTGCCCCACGCCATCACCGTGCAGTGACTACAGTAAGGCACCATACCCTTAAGAAAGCTTCAATCGTCCCCTTCATCGGAAAATGATCAGAATCCACTTAATTCTTAAACCTCCACGCCACCAGCAGGGCACAGGCTCCCACTCCTGCAGCTGCGAGAATGTACTTTGAGCTGTTGGACTGGGTGGGCGGAGTCTGCAGAGGTGTCTTGTGCTCTGGAATCAGCGGGGTCTCCATCTCTGATGAACCATCAGCAGGCGGAGGCTCGGAGGGGTCGTGGCTCTCCGAGGCGTCTAAATTTGACTGAGTGCCGTCCGCAGTATTGGTTGAAGACGGCGACGTGACGATGGCTTCTTTGGGTACTTCGCCGTTGACGATTTGATTGTGTGACTCGGACGTCTGGCCGTCCAGGTTGAGGATGGATGGCTCCTCGGACACTGCCACAAAGTTTTCCAGCAGCTCTGCCGAGTCAAAGCTGGATGACGGCGACTCGTAGTGGTTCTCCTCAAGCTTGATGTCTTCAGGGCCGGCGCCGTTCTCCTCGCACACGGCGGCTGTGCCCGTATCCACGACGGCGGAGCACGTGAGATCAGCCGTCACGGCTTCTGGTTCGGCCTCGCTTATTTCCAGACGGTCGCTGTTGCCCGAGTAAGGTGTTGGCGGAGAGCTGGCTGTGGGCACGGTGGGGCAGCTGTGGTCCTGTGGGTCCATGCTGATGAGGTCGTTGGGCTTGCTCAGACACACAGAGTTGTCCTCATTAGCAGAGACTTCCATCTTTGCTGCTTCGGGCTCCGGGAAGGTTGCAGCTGTGGCTTCCTTCTCATGGCTGATTTCTACAATCTGCAGGTGAAAAGACAACAGATGTTGAAGCAAAAGACACAGAATGTCTTTTGGAGGAGAAGTGCAAGATGCCTCGTGCTTTTATTTTGAAGTCTCTGGCTTTTGTAAGCCAATGTTTGGCTCCTCTGTAATAATTTGGCAAATCCAAGGTCAGAAGTGGGGTCAACATGTGGATGCCTTTGTTTGGGTGGACTCACCTCTTCAGCAGGAGGCTCAGGTGTCTCTTCAGGCTCCTGGACCACGGTTGTGACTTTGTCTATCGGGGGCGTGGTGTCCTGAACCGGGAGCTTCTGCGGGGTCACAAATGCAACGGAGGATTCCTCGGTCGCCTCAGTGGTGATCTCGACGGGGGACGGACTCCGCTGTGGCCTCTCCTCGGTGACGGATACTACTGGGGGGACGTCTGGCTTCGGCAGGGCCTCCGTTTCATTGTGTTCCACCGGCTGGTGTGTCGTCTCACAGTTTACCGGATCGGGGAGCGCACTGCCAACACCCCCACTGGAAATGTCGTTGATGTCTGATTCGGAGTTCTCCTCGGGCTCCTGGTGAGAATTGACTTCCGTCTGAGGCAGCGGTTCAGCTGCCTCCTGAGTGCGCGAGATTTCAGGAGAGGGAGGAGGTGTTGATGGAGGAGGAGGCGCCACTTCGATGTGAGCAGCCTGAGGAGGCTCAGGGAGTGTCTCAGGTTGGGAATCCGCTTTGGGAACTTCTCCATCTGTGCTTTGGGGGTCCTGCAGCTGTGTGGGGGTTTCAACGGGGGGCGGGGCCTCTGCCACTGGCACTGTGGGAGCGGGAGGAGCTTCAGCAGCCGCGATCTCACTCCCAGCGCCGCCACTCTCTGGACTGGACAGATGACTGGCAGATGGCGTCGGATGGACGTGAGCCCTGACCGTGGTGGTTGGAGGCGAGCTGGGGTTGGAATCTGGGCCAAAGCAAACAGAAGCTGATATTTAAATCTGATATGACCACACGACTGAAAGCCCGAAGGACCAGCGCCCCCCCCAGACCATACAGATATTCAATTATCACTTCTTTCTCCGTGTACTCTTTTACCTCGAAAAAAAGACAGTGGCTCAACTATAAAAAGGAAGTAACTTTCAGAGAAAAAAAGAAAAAGAGAAACTAATTCTCTCTCTCTCTCTCTCTCTCTCTCTCTCTCTCTCTCTCTCTCTCTCTCTCTCTCTCTCTCTCTCT
>JASSRZ010000024.1:50751-60751 GCA_032164315.1 Malacoctenus gilli | reverse complement strand
GTGGCCTCACAGCAGATGAAGACGCCGCTCGGAGAGTTTAATACGTCTTCTTCCCACAATCATGCAGCTTCCCTGGGGGTAAAACAAATCCCTGGAAGTAGCGAGAGAATGAGCCTGGCCGGCATGGAACCCTGAATGACTGAGCGCCGCTGATGAGTTTCGGGCTCATTTAGGAGCGATGACCCATTGAGCTATTATTAGTAAGCAGCCCTCCACTCTGTCTCTCCTGCCGGCCCATGACTATGAAAAGCCCGCTCTCCAGGACAATGCTCCGCGTATTCCTTGTCTGGCCTCAATACACAAGGCAAGCATGCAGCACGCCGCCGTGGTGAGACGCAGCTTTCTGGGAGTTTTTGAGCAGGATGACAAGAAAATTCAGCGTTTTGGGTTTTTTTTGGTGTAAGACAAGGGAGAAGAACCAACCATATGTGGGCTTCGTAACAAGAGAAAACTGGATTTAAGGTCACAGTATTGGATGTAAAAAAAAAAACAAAAAACAATGATGGATTATTTAGTGAAAAAGTCTAAAAAATTAACAAAATGCTTCTGAGTCTTTTATTCTTATAAAACAAAAAGTGCAAGAACTAAATAATCACAAGTACTCCCATCAGAAGTTGAAATAATACCAAGAATTTAAACAATGAAAGTGCAATTGGACTGAAATTTTTTTAAAATTTGACGCAAAAATACAAAATATGTGGAGATTCTCGAGCATTCAGTCAAGAATTATAGGGGGGAAAAGCAGCATATTCGGCATTTAATGGCATTGAAGTAATAAATGAAGAAGACATAAGAGGGTTTAAGGTATTTAACTTGTTGTATCCCCTCTTATTTCTTCACTCTTGACTTTTCAGGCCAAAGGTCTCAAGAATAAAGTGTCTTAAAGTATTTTTTTATATAAAGGGACAAAGGAATTGGGTAATTGTCATTCAAGAACGTGTTTTCATGTCCCAAACTTTAAGGTGGACAACAAAGCTGTAAGGGCAGAGATGCAGAGAGACGCTGTGCAGTGCAGCGGTCACTGGGGTGGGTGGTCTGCTCGGAGAGGCATCAGAAGAAAACAGCCTTATTGTTCGGGGCTGCTCGAGAAAGTCTGTGTTTGCGCTCTTCATTAGACATTCAAGTGTCAGCCGAGGAGGTTAAATAAAACGCTCGGCGGTCAAAGGGAAGCAGCGCTTCGCTCGGGTGTTTAAATGTGTTTTAACAGTTACTTAAGGCCTCGAGAGGCGCTCTCCGCCACTTCCAAATGATGGAAATGAGCCGGGAGAGTTTGCAGAGCTGGCAATAATCCTAGTTGAAAGAGAGGATGTCGTTTTCTTCGGCTAGTGTAAGAAAGCAAATCACCTCCTTGTGTCCTCGGGTCAAACCTCCGCAGGCACTGATCAAAGACAGCGCAGCCGCGGCGGTCTGGGTCCAGGTGATTGTGATGGAGGGACTCCAGGAAGTTTTGCGCCAGATTTCAGCGTAAAAAAAAAAAAAAAAAAATCACTTTCGCCTGACGCCCAAACAACTGTATTCAAATGAGGTGGACGAGGCGACCCCGCAGCTGCGGTTTCGGTCCCCGCCCGCACCTCAGCCGCCGAATCTGACGCCTCGGTTCCCGCAGAGCAACAAATCCATTTCCAGAGTCACACCGCTGCTGCCAAAAGACGCACTTTAGGAGTTGATTTATACTCCTAAACTGGGGAGACACAGATTACCTCAAACCCCCAATTGGCCCTGAATCTTAATCTCAAAGACTGGATCCCCAAAACCCACATGAAACATTAAAAAAAAAAAACCAACACGACCAATTCTCTGTCATTTGTGCAGCTTAGCGTCGGGCCTCCGATGGGGAAAGTGACTTGTTCCGCTGCTTAGAGCATCTGTCGGCAGCCGGGACTTAAAAGGCTCCAAAATAAGATGATTTCATGACATCAAGGCTTCTCCCAGCGGTAATGATTACATCGGGAGTTAAGATCCGTGCAAGAATTTGTAGGGCCAGTAAATCTGGCCGGCTTCCCCGCCCCCAGCGCTCTTCAAAAGCCCCGTCATTCAAAGGCCGAGGATGTTTGACAATCCCAGCTTGTACTACTCCCAACAATTAATTGGATACGTTGTCGGGATGTTCGTCTCTCTCATCTGCTGCTTAGAAAGACAAAGGCTCGATGGGGGGCTGTTGACACCTCTGCGTGCGGCGGGGCTATAAATGGGGGGCTCCGCGCGGAGGAGGCAGCATTCCCCCCTCAGCTCTACAAGGGACGACTCGGCTTCTTCTTTTTTTTTTTTGAAACCACCAAAATTCAAGATCAGAGTGAAGCATCCGCCAGCATGCAGGTGCCCAACAGACAAGTCGGAATTTACGAATACTACGTGCGTAATTACGCGCCGGCGTTCCCGCAGTACCAGTGCATGTCCGCAGCCAAGCCTGCCAGCGGGAAGTCCTTCACCATCGAGGCTCTGCTCGCCAAACCAGAAGACGCGGCCGGCGGCAGGATGAGTCCCGCACAGCGCGGAGGGAAACACCAACCGACGGTCCCCGCTCTGCCTCTCGCCGGACACGCCGGACACGCCGGACACGCCGGCCTTGCGATCCCGTCGTCGCCGTACATCTACCCGCCCAACGTGTTGCACACAGCGATCCACGCGCAGCCTGGATACTCCATCTACTGCTGCCCGACGTTCTCCCACCAGCCAACGTGCCGCGGAGCCTTTTACGCACAAGGTAACTTTACGCGTTGGTCAGACAGAGGTGCGCGCTGATGCGATGAAGTGATTAAAACGTGTCTCTCTGCTGTGTTCGCAGCTTCTGCGTCCAAAGTCGCCTCGGGTCTGCATGCGTTCAAAAGCAAGAGTGGCAAGTCGAAAAGGATGCGCACCAGCTTTACCAGCGAGCAGCTGTCCCGCCTGGAGAAGGAGTTCGCTCGGCAGCAGTACATGGTGGGGTCGGAGCGCTTCCTGCTGGCCTCGGCGCTGCAGCTCACGGAGGCGCAGGTGAGGGAACGCCACGGGGGTCACTACCCGGAAGCCTCTCGCGATGAAATACGTGGTTTTAACTCGACTTTTCTGCCCCCAGGTCAAAGTCTGGTTCCAGAACCGACGCATCAAATGGCGCAAACAGAGTCTGGAGCAGCAGCAGGCCAAGCTGGCCAAGCTGGGCCTGGCGGCGCCGCCCAAAAGCCCCGGATCTCAGGGGCACCGGGATGAAGGCGACGAGGACGAGGAGTACTCGGACTCGGACGTGGACATTGATGCGTCCGATGAATCCACTGACCACTGTTAACCCCAAAGCTGCCGGATGGACACGGACTTCTGTACATACTGCTGAGAAAGGAGGCTCCAGTCTTCAAACTATATGACTATTTCTTATTTAATAGATTTATAGTTTTATATTTAATTTCTCTATTCTGTTAATTGCTCTTGGGCGAGTCAACATCATGTACTGTCTTGTGTATATTTGGAATAAATATTCAGAAGTATATTTTATGAACATAACAGCCACCTTGTCCCTCTTTTTCCTTTTTCAATTTATTAGAAAACCTACAAATTTAAATGAAAACACTGGTGTTGTGCCTCTTCAACATAAGGGCTCGAGGCTTTGCCTGCTCTGAAGCTTTCGAAATTAAAGTTGCCCATTTGAAAGAACCCCAATTAAACATTCTAGAATGTCGAGCAGACCCAGAAAACGGCCAGTGCTTTTATTTTGGAGGCTTCTTCTGTTGTTTGCCGGTGAGGGTGTTTTTTTCCACCCTTGTTTGTCTTCACTGTGATGATTTGGCAAATTAAAGCGAGTCCAAAGACTCTCTGACTGCCTGAGATGCTTTAAGTTTATCTTCCAGAGTGGGGATTAGAAGTTTACATTTTCTGTCTGAAGTTTTTTAGCCTTTGATTAAAAAGTAAATAACATTTTCCGACAAAGAAGTTCTTTATTAGCTATTAGCTTCTGTGTGCGGAGCAGCCCCCCTCCCTTAATGTAGCGTATCATCAGCAAGCCCCTCTGACCTCCCGGTCGTCTCATGTCCCTCTAAAGATGATGAAGACATTTCCTCCCCGGTTTGATCCCGCCTAAAGTCTCGCTCTGACTCGGGTTCCCCTCCGATTTGAGCCAAGCAAATAAATAACCTGCTCGGGGATTAGCTGGGATATCTGTAACCCCGGGGTGGTGGGGGTCAATCTGTCTCAGGGCTCCAGCCGGGGGTCTCGCTGTTTAATCTGTTTTAACGGTCAATACACCCGCTCTCACTGCTCCCCCTCAATGGAGCGGCGGTCCCACGCGCCCTCCCACCGCCAGCAGGTGTCCAGTCTTTGCGCCGTCCCGGCGGAAAGGAGACCCACTCTGTCTGTCCAGGCCGGCCTGATGGAGCGGAGGGGACGGGACGGAGCGAAGACGGCGTGCAGGAAGGATTCGGGATGTATGGAGCCATCACAGTTGGGGCTAATTGGGGCGAAGGACAAGAAACCTGCGTCCTGTGGACAACTCGGTCAATTTAAACAAAGAGGATGGAGACACACACAAGCGTTTCCCTCACAGGATCCTTCAAATACTTTGGGAGCCTGAGCACAGATTAGTGGAGAGGACAGACTGGTTGCCGTCGACGATCAAGCATTGGTTTTATGGTTGTTTAGAGAGAAACACCAGTAAACATATCAGTTTTGGGCTTTTATTTTGTATTCTTACTATTTTAAACACATTTTTTGTGTATCTGGAGTTTCATATGAATGAAGATTAGCATGATTGCTGTGGTGCAGTCAGGAGGATATGAATTTTTTATCCAAGTTGGAGATAAAAACCAAATGCAAGACGGATGGATGGATGACAAGTTTTAGCTTCAGCTGGTTTCTGTTTTTCTCTTTTGCTGTTTGAATTAAGTGCTTAAACTGTAGTCTGACATTGTGAGGATGGTTAAAACAACAAAAACTGAACTCAAATCAGTTTGTTCCTGAACTTTTTCAGCAAGTTTATCTGAAGGAGCAGGAAGGAGCTCAGCAGTGCAGCAGGAGTGAAAAGAGGGCAGCTGCTGACAGTATCAAACACAGAAAGTTAATGAACAGTAACTTAGCGGATCTCTCTCTCTCTCGTCTCTTAGTCTCTCTCCCTGTCTGTCTCCTGTCCGACACCCCCTGCCCGCTGCCCACTCGCCCCCTCGGCGTCCCCGCTCGGCCCGATTAGAGCCGAAGCGTCGCTGGAGGAGCAGAATTTGTGAAAAAACCCCAGAGAGCCGTTGCTGATGTGATCAGCCGGGAATCCTCTCACCACAACCCCGCGTAATCCCATTGAGGCCTGGGAAAACCAGGAGAGTCGCTGAGAGGGAGGGGCTGTTGGGGATGGGGGGGTCACCACGGGCTCGCCGTCTCAATTAGCAGAGGGCAACTGAACGGCTGGAAACACACCGGCGCGGCCTGGCTTTCCTGAGACTCCGCAGGCTCCCACTTAAAAGCTTCTTATGGAGGAGCGACGGTGGCGTCTCGGCTCATCGCGCCACGCTTCAGAAGTTTAGGAAACTTTCACACAAACACGACTCACAGCTACTGTTTGGAGAGTTTTCCACGAGGTAAAAGTACCCACAGCTGGTACGTTTCAGGAGTCACGCCAAACAGGAAAATGCAGCTCGAGCTTTAGTCGCAACAGATTGACAAAAATATGGTCACAACTCCTTAATTCCTCAAATAAAGGTCATCTTTACTTTTTTGCACCAGTTTGAGACGTCTGCTCATCCTGAAGCTGCTAAACTGAGCTCACACAGATGAAATACTGCCAGGTTCTCTCACTTTCTTTGACAGTAAAGCTGAAGAATGTGTTTGCGGAGACAGAGGCTGTAAAAGCAGCTGCACATCATTTCCTGATGCGACCATTAAAGGGGCCATGACATCAAAATTAATTTTTCTGGGGTTTTTGTGGCATAATATGACCCTTTGGGCCCTGGTGAGGCCATGTGAATGACAAGAGTGAGTGTCAAAGTTCCTGTTCATGGTTGGTCAGCTTTCTCTCTTTGTTCAGAAACGGTCCAAACCAAAAACAGATTCCCATGCTATGAAAAGCTGGCATGCTGCATATTTTATTTTCTCCAATGAGAGCCCACTCTGAAGCAAACAGCTGGCTCCCTTGCGTCCCCCCCTCATTGACGCCATGGAAGTGAAGTTGGGATTTAGCAGCAAACTGATTTTAAAGAACTATGCTATACCAACACTGAAGCAGACAGCGACATCATCACCACCCGTAACTTTATTTCTTTTGTAAATGCTGTCTTGTCTGATAAACGTAATACACTGTCTGAAGAGCCCATGATGCAAACAGATTAGCTACTCTGGTGAGCAAACAAACACTGCCAGCAGCAGTGAGCATGTCTGTATTTTTAATGATCGTCATTTTTTGTATCTGGTTTACTTGGTTGTGTGGTTTTGAGAAAGTGTTTTAATAAATTGCTTGTTGAGAGTTACATGTGTCCTTGCTGTGCGTAAACAAGCTGATTTATGCCTGTCGTAGCCAATCAGAAATGAGCTTAACTTGGTCTCTAGGTAGAGCCGCATACCATTACCACACAGCGCCTCTTCACTGAGGAGGGAAATCTGGCCTGCCAAAACAAACGTCCCCCAGTGAAAAAATTGGGTTTTTCTTTTGATAAATAATATATACAGCTTACCAACTACATGAAAAAGTTTATACAGCCATGTCATGGGACATTTAAGCAGCTGCACACAGTTAAAGAATCGATGTCAAAGCAAAACGTCAAACACAAAACGAACAAAAAGACAAAATTTTGTCTACTGAAATTGAAAAAAAAAGCAAAACCCTGAAAATAAGCCTAAAAAGTAACAATACTTTTAATTTGGACTGACATTACTGAAGAACTTACAAAAAAGATTTTTTTTTTATTGTTTTAACATCAGCAAAGAGGGATTAAATCATGAGTATAGAGTTAAACTTGTTTCTTTATCTCGTCTTTTTTCCTCACAGGGTTTTATCCACTCAAGATGTGACTGTGAAAGAAGAGGAGCTGAGGTGTCCCTAACTATCTGGCAACCCAAGAAACGGACAGTTGAGCGACCACCTGAAGTCGCTGCTCCACCGCCTCTCTGTGCTTTTAAATGCGGACCGATCGAAGTTCTCGGTCAGAGATGAGAGGTGTGAAAGTTCTCATGAGCAACAACAAGCTGCAGCTGCAGCAGGAACCGCGCGCACCTCATTGGACCAACGCGTCTTTAAGTGCTGCCATTGTGAAGACAAGCAGAGGGAGAAATCCTGCCTTGCATTTTATTTGTGGAGGTGAGGGCCACTCAACTCCATCTAATAGTCATTAGCTTTCATTACAAGCGTTTGAAGTCGCAGGCGCTCTTTGTTTGGCAGTGAAAGGGCCACACAATGACATATGTAATAACACAATGACTTTATAATGCCACGGGCACTGATGGGAGGGCAGAGGGCGACTCCGCTGAAAGGCACTCTGGAGAGCAAATCCTTTTCTCTCTCTCTCTCAGGAAATAGCAGTTCCTGTCAGCGGTCAGGCCGACAGCAGCGGAGTAAAGCCCAAGACCAAACAGAAAACAGCTGGAATCCACCAGCTCTGCCCTCTTTATTGTGCACCAACAGACATGGTGTCATCACTGGATTCTGAGGCATTCCAGGTCCAAAGCTGTCATCACCCCACCTGGGTCTTCACCAGACATCGTCCTTGGTTCTCAGATACCAACCTTGGCTTTATGTAATGTCTCAGCCATGAACTGAGGCTCTCCAGGCAAGAAGATACATCTGAAGATCTACACTATCTATCACCCAAATACTGGTGCTGCTCCCTAGGTATTGACAGAGTTTTTTACTCCACAGTTCCTGGTTCATTTAACGGTCTAAACATTTCAAATCAGTGATTTTAACCTCTGTTTATAAAGTCACTTTCATATTTACCTCCTGCCTGCGACGTCAATAGTCTTCAAAATGGTCCACAGATTGTAAATACTCAGAAAAAAATCATGTTCTACTTCTCTTCCTAAATTGAAGCGGGGGTATGTTTGTTTATGCAGAGGGGGGCAGCCGGTAGCAGAGCGGGGCCCGCACAGGTGGGTAAACGAGCCCCATTTCTCACGCGGGTGGCACAAACGCAGCCATGTGCGACTTTTGGCGTCTCGTTATGATGGGGTGAAATTTTCAATGTATCTAAGGAGGGGGGAGCAGATTAGCTGAACACACACCGCTAATGCGGAACAAGATGACTAATGAGTTTATTATTAGAGACGACAAGTGAGGTTTTTATTTGGAGGGGGGCAAAAAGATCTCAGCGGTTCACTGCTGAAGAAACAAATAAACATAACACCGCGTTTTATTTTGGATTCTGGTGATTCCTGCTGAAAGTTTCCGTCAGCAACGACTTGCACCCTTGGGATCGCTTAAAACAAGATCGACAAACAACGCCGTTTTTGTTTTTGTTTTTATCGCACAGAGATAATACGTTTTATCTCCGGATAAAAATGACGTTCGTTCAGAGGGTCATGACGCATCAAAACCAGCTGATATTGCCAAAGCGACCGCTAGATGGCAGCAGTGTCGCAGAAAACGGAGCACAAGCGATTTTACAGACTTGTGGTTGATTTTTTTCTCTCTCTTCGATCGTTGGAAATCTTTTTCTGTATTTTTCCACAATGGCACAATTAAACTAAGACTAACTGAACATACGATCAGGAAGTGAGATTTTTCATGGACAAACTTTTCGTTGCAACTAAAAACCATTTAAAAATTGACAAACAATGGTGATTTATGAAAAAAATATTCTGTCTTATTGAATAAATTGGTGCAAATCATCAACACAAACATGAATCCACTAATTATTGAGTTTGTAGGTGGGGGGAAAAAAATCACGTTTTATGACGCGCATGTTGGAACGGGGCCACTAGAGGGCAGCATTTTGTAGTTTGGGGTTGCAAAATAAGAGCACATTTTAAATTTACCACTAATACAAGTTACGATAATGATTTCTCTTGTGATCATTCACCCATGACAGAAAAATAATTTTTGTAGGCAGACTTTCTTGTATCACTTGTTTTTTTGGAGTATTTGCAATTTTTTTGCAATTATTTGAAACGAAGCAGCAGAAAAGAGAAAATTCTTCACTCAGAGCCTCTAAATATTTATCTTTTAATTATAGCAATTTATTTTGATTTTGTCTTATTGGCTTATTTTTTTCCCAAAGTTTGAAAACCTTGACATAGGTTATGATAGAATCCCTAAAAAAGCTTTTAGTCAAATTTAGGGGGAAAAAATGCCCTTGTCTCGTTTATTTCGTGAAACCTTTCAGCCGCTGCACTTTGTGCTTCCCGGCAAACATTATTTGTCCCCTTTTTTGACATCTTGAGCCTTTGACGAGAAGCGATTTTCAGTTAGTTTTTAAAATGGCATTTGTTGATGTCGTGCTTGGTTTTTTTTTTTAATAAGATTTGGTGAAAATAAAGACTGAAAGTCATTGAAATGAAAGTTTAAATTCACAGTTTGGAATTCCAGTCCATGAACGTATTCTTCCGGTTTATTTACCTGACAAATAGCAGCAACGCCCTCCTCCACTAACGCAATAAGAAGTAAATAAATGTCACGCTCTCATGTCTCCATCTGGGTGGTTGAGTTATTAAATCACGTTTCAGGCACTGCAAACATTCAACACAGGCCGTCAGAAGTCCCCGCATTTATCTGCGCGCCATCAGGACTCTGACTGTGACTCGTTCCCACTGACCTAGGAGCCGGTGGGCAACAACAGGTACGGAACAGGGGGAGACTGGCGCGCTTTGTTTCTGCTGGAGCGGAGCGATTCGATCATCTATTAACCAGCAGCGATCAGGGTCAGCGCGTAAAAAGGCCCGCAGGGTTCAACCATTAAACTCCAGGGCGGTGTTTTCAGCGGCGCGGTCACCTCCTCCTCAAGTTCCTGCTGGAAGGAAATTAAAGGGGAGCGCCGAGTTTAAAGACGCTGTGTGTGTGTGTGTGTGTGTGTGTGTGTGTGTGTGTGTGTGTGTGTGTGTGTGTGTGTGTGTGTGTGTGTGT
>JASSRZ010000024.1:37632-50217 GCA_032164315.1 Malacoctenus gilli | reverse complement strand
GTGTGTGTGTGTGTGTGTGTGTGTGTGTGTGTGTGTGTGTGTGTGTGTGTGTGTGTGTGTGTGTGTGTGTCCTGGCAATGTTTTTTTTCCCTTTTTTCCCATCGTACCTCTTGTATCTCCAAAGAAAACGAACCTTGGTCTCATTTCTAACGCCATTCAGCTGCGAAACGTGATGATTTTGAATCAGTACGTCAACACGCAGCACTGACAAATAAAGAAATAATCCCGACATGAACTCTGCAACATGTTAAAGTAAAGTTCTGTCTTATTCTTGCGTCATTTTAACAAAGGAGGTGATTTAAATGGATGATCTGAAGAACACCGAGAATAAACGTGTCTCCTGTTGGACCCTCAGATCGTCGGTGACGGTATATAAAGCGGCTCTCCTTCCACATGCAGTCGCTCTGCCGTCTTTAGGAGCCTTTAACTCTAAACACTCTAATCAACAACTTGTTTTACCGCATAATTTCCATCGGTAATGATTTTCTAATGCAGCGTCCAAAGCAAAACGAGAGCATTAAGCCGATAATTATTAACCTGGTTAGCGCACAAAGGAGCGCCTCTAATGAGAGAGGAACTCTTGCAGGCTGCAGGTTTGTCCTCCTGTGTGGCTGCATGTCGCTGAACTGCGTCCAAAAATGTAGATTTATTTTGAAAAGTCAAACCTTTGTTTGGTTTTTCTAAAGTCGAGTTTATTTATTGCGTTGTTTGACTTAATCCAATCACTATAAATGCGCACAGGTCTGAACACAATAACCACGAGAAATCTTAAGACAATAAAAAATCGGGCACTAAAATGTTCTCTTCAGTTTATGCAATAATAAAACTAAAAAAAGCTAGTAAAAGCGAGTTAAGTGGCCACAGGTTTAATTTGCATCACCTCGTCTGTTGGATTATGATTCTGACTGGGAGGCGAAAGGCTTGTAACACGCGGCCGGTGCAGTTAAGCGGGCAGAATGGAGCGTCTCCACCAGCCGCCTGCGTTCGTCTCTGGATACGGAGGCCTCGCGTGTTGACACTCTTGCGCAGAATTTGCAGCGAAACCGGAGGAACTTTCTCCCCCCGCCGGCGCTCTGTTCCCTCGTCGGAAAAACGGGATATTAAAGCCTGAATGCGCCTCACAATGAGCCAGTAATTGGCGCACGCATGTTTTCTCAGCGTGCCACTGTAACTAAGCTGCTCCGGCTTGTGTGCTCTATGGAGCAGGTACTTGAGGGGACCAATTGGCAGGCTGCTCTGCTCCAATCACAGCTCTGCGCTGCGCTGTGGCGTCAAGCAGCGTACAAGTTTGGAGGCGCTTTTTTTTTTACTCGGTGAGCACTTGTGCACAGAAACCCTCCGAGTGCGCGCAGACCGCATCTATCGGGCCAATTTGCAGCGCTGTTGAGTTTTGTAGCAGCATCTTCCAGAGGGCGAGCCTGTCTGAGCGACCACCACCCACCCGCCTCATCCCACCCTCCGCGATGCCTCTCTGAGAGGGGACCCGCGTCTCCAGCGAGAGGAGGAAGAAGAAACGCAGCCCTTTTCTCCTCGGTCCCGCTCGGGTTTTCCACCCAAAGATGATGTTCTCGTCCGCAGGCAAGCGCTGCTTCACCATCGAGTCCCTGGTGGCCAAGGAGAACCCTCTGACGGCGGAGGAGCCCATCCGCCCCACGGCGCTCAGCTACTCCAACCCCACCACGGACGCGTTAATGAACGGCTACCAGGCTCCGCACGCCCGCTCCCTGTACCAGAGCCCGGACCTGGTGTTCCCAGAGACCGTCAACCACCCGTCCCTCACCGTGGCCCCCCACCAGCTCGGGGGCTCCCACCTCCAGCACCCGCACTTCTTCGGGACGCAGCACAGAGAGCCGCTGAACTTCTACCCCTGGGTCTTACGGAACAGGTTTTTTGGACACAGATTTCAAGGTAGGAGACGTGGAAACGCATCTTACTCTCACCTGAACAATCACACGCGGCGTCTCAAACATAATTACCATAAGCGATTAGGTGAAAACTCGGCCGCGAAAACAGTATTTTGCGCAAAAGCGGCCTTTATTTTGAAGATTATTTCGCAGCGACGTCAAATAAAAGCAAATCGTCCGTTTTGCAGCCGGCTGCTCTCATATTTCCACTTTGCTTCGCCCCGCAGCAACACTCGGAAAACCAACAGCAGGGAAAGATAAGCGAGGAGGTTGATTTTTTTTTTCTTTTGGTACACAATCAAACTGGCCCGAGGACGTTTTAGTCCCGTTTGATAACGAAATGTTCCCACAACTACGAAGCGAAACACGACACGGATTATAAAATACAACACGGATTTGAAAGCGTGCAGAAATTTACAGGACACACACAATCACACACGTATCCCTGCTTCAATTCCAACACGAAATACAAACCTCCAAATTGAAAATCATGGCACATAAAAATATTGGCTTCATTTAAAGATTTGGGAGACAAAACGTTGGATTAGTTTGTATTTGGAGACTTCCTTCTGCTACTTTTTTTGTACTTTCCGTCGTTTGTTTTCTTTGCTTTTCTTTCAAAACTTTTGTCTGAAGGACTTTTGATGATTACGCTCCGTTGAATTCCTCACCTTGATCAAACCTCCATTTAAAATAAGGGTCGAAATGTGAATCTGTGGGACTATAAAGAATGAATTGTTTATGTGACTTTTTTAAAATTAGTTTCAAAAGGACTGACCATAATTTGTCTTATAATAATCAACTCCGTTTAATTATTAGCATGAATAATAAAAGTCCCTTTTCTTCCCGTGTGTCAATTTGAAATCATGTTGACTCCACAATACCTTCGTTGTTTTAACTCAAGATAAGAAGTAAGAAACAATTAATTAAATATAAAATAAAAAATAGAAAATTGTTTGAAAAAATAGATTCACTGACAAATAATTTATTGCAGCTGATCCTAAATTTTTGACGTCATTTTACGCACGTCCTCCTCAAGTATTTTAGCATTAAAAGTCAACATTTTGAACCCCAGGACTCCAAAATTTGTGAAAAACGCCTCAAATTGTTTGAACGTTTATGAGAAATTTTCCATTTATGATATTTTCAAATTTTGCTCGTTTGAAGCGCACTTCCGCAGTCAACCGGCTGGTGACTTTCTGTTCAGTTTTTCTTCCGTGTGGTCAAATCAGGTGTTTTCGTAGAAGCAATTGGTGATTCATTTCCGTGTCAACATCCGGCGACAATTTAACAAAAACCATTTTCTCTCGTCAAGTCGTCAATTTGTGCATTTACGCAAAAAAATAATTTAGCATTCATTTTGAATTAGCCAAAGACAATGATGTTTTACCTCGGAAGCAAACCACAACACTACCATCACCAGTAACTGTGGAGTATTTCTGTGTGTCACGTCGCTTACCGCGCGGCGATAACGGCGCCGTCTCCTGCGTGTCTCCCGCGCGTCTCCAGGCAACGACGTGTCCCAGGACAGCCTGCTGCTCCACGGCCCCTTCGCCAGGAAGCCCAAGCGCATCCGCACGGCCTTCTCCCCGTCGCAGCTGCTCCGGCTGGAGAGAGCCTTCGAGAAGAACCACTACGTGGTCGGAGCCGAGAGGAAGCAGCTGGCCAATAGCCTCAGTTTGTCCGAGACGCAGGCAAGTTCCAGCGGAAGTCCCGCTCCGCCGGCGGCGGGAGGATAAATAAGCATTAAAAATAATATGAAACGGAGAAAAATGACAGGATTTAGTGGAGAACACGAAGAAAACAAGTAAAGCTAAAATCATTAATTATAGAAATAATAATAATAATAATAATAATAATAATAATAATAATATTACTATTATTAATATTGTTGTTTTTGTTATTATAATAGGAATGCATAATGTAACAACCATCGTCACAATGGGCGAAGTGTTTACCTCTTCGACATTTGTATTACTATTACTCAGAAAATTGGTAAACAATAATTTTAAGCTTAATAAAAAGAAATATTGCATCATTTTTATTTTATTATTTTTTTATTGAGATCATCAGTATGCAAAGTAGCTGTTGGTGTTGTCCTTCCTGCATCCTCGGCAATAAAGGAGAGTAAACATTATAGCTGCTTAAGTTTAATGAGTCCACATCATGTGGGCGTCAATTAGGCCTAATAAGCAGAATGAGGAGATAGTTCCTGAGTCAGTAAAATGAATCCATGCTGCCTGCAAGCTTTTCGAGGTCAACAGGGGGACTCACAATTGAGCTGTGATTGAATTGTGCAAATTCTCTCAACCTTGTGAGTTCAGCCACAGCAGATTATGTGTATTTTGGTTGAAATGAGTTCCTTTTGGAGGTAAATGCTCGAACAGCAGATCTGGGATCATGTCAAAAAAAGGCAGAAAAGTGAGATCTGAAGATGACCATCAGCACACAAACTCTTGATGAAAGCATGCCGATATTTAAATTTACATTTACTTGTAGAGCAATTTTCTATTTCATTTGCAGTCATTTAGTTCCGTCTCTGTTCTCGCAGAGGAACCAATGTGTGACATTTTGGGTCTTTAGCGGTTTCACCTATTTAGTGTTCGTCTGAAGCTTCAGAGAGAGACAAGATGTGAGGGAGAAGGCGCGGGGGGTGGAGGGGGGGGGGTGGGGGTGCACGTGATGCTATTTAAAAAATGCATCCCGGCCTCATATAGCCAGCCAGGCTCATGTTGCAAGGTCAGAGATGCAGGAGGAGCTGGCAGCAGAGTCGGAGAGTGTTTCCATACATTAATACCAAACTCAGTCACGGAGGAGATGCACTGGGGGAAAAAATACACTGTGAATAAGAAGCGGCAGCTCAGGAGAAACTATGTTGGGTTTTTCGTGTCAGGAAGACTTTTAAAAGTACAAACCATTTGCTTTGGTGCCAAATGTTGCGTCAAATCCGCAAGAAATGTGTTTTGAAAGCAGACCAAGGAGCAAATGAAAGAGGAGCGCAAGTGCGTTTGGCACTTTTTCCTCGCGAGATGATACAAACGATTAGCCGACTGTCAAAACAAATAAGAGATTAATTTTCAGATCGGCGGGATTAAACGACTGTTTCAGCTGGAGTGTGAAGTTCGCGTGCACGTTTGCTTCCACTGTAAATCCCAGCTGCATTAGGGAGATTAATGACGGCTCCATTACTGTTGAGACATGTCAGCCAGCACAACAAAACTCGTCCATTATTTATGTTATCAGATGCGCTCGACAAGTCGGAAACATCTGAAGAGCCAACTCGTGCTTTGGAGCAGTTAGTCAGCAAGTTACTATACTTGCCAACTCCTGTTGATCCCTGCTTATTTCACTTTGTGAGTTATGGGCGCGTTAAATGATTAAAGGATTCCATGAAACACTGATTTAGATGCAGCGTGTGCGGGATTTGGACCATCAACAGAAACAGGACAAGACTTTTGCTTTTATACACCACGCATACTTTTGTGCCCGTCTTTGCCTGCTGCTTTTATTTTGGAAATGAGTAAAAATGCAAAATTTATATCGTTAAAACCTTTACAAAATATGTCAAATGACACCCAATTTAAGGTTTTAATTGCAATGACGAGGGTTATTTGACCTTGCTCAATAGGACCACAGAAATGGCAGACCTTTTAGCCACGCCCACTTCAAATTTCGGGCCAGTCAGAGAAGAGCCTCAGCTTTGTTCCATCTACATGATATGCAGTGAAAAAGCGATCAGAAACTAATTTTCTTGCTTGGAAAGAAGAAATAGACTGTATGTCGTCATAGACCACTGGTTTCAAACCTGGGGTCCGAGACCCCTTTGAAAGGCCCTTAAACTAAACTTGATGCTTTTATTTTGAAACCTCTTGCTTGGAACAGTCAGCGAGAGTGTTTTTAAGTCACTCTATCCCAAGAAATCGTCGACTGGCTTTCCTAAACGCAGTTCGCGGAGGAAACAAAGTTTGGGAACCACTGATGTTGAACCTCTAAGGGTTCCTCCAAGGGTTTTCACACGGGCTGTCCCGCTCTGGTTCCCCAGGTGAAGGTGTGGTTCCAGAACCGGAGGACCAAGTACAAGCGCCAGAAGCTGGAGGAGGAGGGGCCGGAGAGCCAGCAGAAGAAGAAGGGGAACCACCACATCAACAGATGGCGCATCGCCACCAAGCAGGCCAGCTCGGAGGACATCGACGTGACCTCGGAGGACTAAAGCCGCCCGCCGCTAACGCGTCAGCGAAGACAACACTATTTATTATGTAATATTATTAAGTAGACACATTAGAAGAGGACTCCACAGACTCCACGTTTCTTCACTGGGGAGAAGAATGAAAAGCATCCGATTATTTAACGGCATCCATCCTGAATGTCTCTGGATGGGGAGCAGCAACCCCCCCCCCCACCCCCACCCATCGTTCGATGATCTTTGGCGTCCGCGGCAGCCAAAGAAGAAGAAAAAGAAACAAAACAAAACAACAAAAACCTCGATCATGATGTGTTTGTTTTTTATTGTACAAAAGCCGGATGGTTTCGGTTGTTTTTTTTCTCACAGAGCCTATTTGATTCACTAGAGCTGTTTTTCTCTTTTTTTAACCACTCGCTTCAGTCATTAACACCTCATCGCTCGCCGCGCTCACTCTGCCACCTGTGCACCCTGTTAATTCACCGTTCTTCTCCATGATGAGACTATAACCCGGCGGCGGAGGAAAACGCGCTGGTGGACGGCCAGCGTCTCGAAGGACATGCTGAAGGACACAAATTTGTGGGATTTTTTTTTTTTCCTCGAGCCATTCCAGCGTCCGTGAAGTTCCCCCTCCCCAAAAAATGGTGACGCGCGAGCGGCCGAGCGCGACGCGGGGACAGATGAGGAGCGGCGGCTCGCTGCTTCTCCGTCTCCTCCCGCCATTTTGTGTCGGTGTGGAGCGACGCACGACTGATCGCTGAATGTCTGCAGAGTTCATTAAGTGTGTAGTCAGAAAAAAGGAAAAAAAAAACATATATAAGAACAAACTTTTCGAGCAGAACATGTAATTACAAAAAAAAAAAGATGTTTTAGAAATAAAAAAGAACAGAGTTCATGGTTCCGGTGTAATTGAAGTTCTCACTGTGTGCGGCAAAGAGTTGGCGGGGTTTTCTTCCTTATTTCAGTCATTAGTCGCTGAACTCCAGCTGAAGGTGAATATTACGAACCAGCACCGCAACACTGCGGTTGTAGCGCGTGATCGCATGAAAACCTGCAGACACACTGAACGTCGGAGAAGGATTTTAACGCAGATTTAGGTTTCAAACGAGATCTGAAAACAACATTTTTTTTGCAAAAATGTAACTGTAAAGGTTATAAAGGAGAATTTAAACCGCCAAGACATGCACGGTGTCATTTGTTAAGAAATTCAGACAGCAGGAAGTTTCTGTCGCGACCTCCTGGAAAGCCCTTGAAACCTTGATGAAGCTGATTCTACTGTGTGTCTTCCAGACCTGATCTGAAGAATCGCGGAACTGCCCAAAAAGTAAAACTTCTCGGAGTCTGAAAGCCAGAAACATCTGGTCGTTCCGCCCCTTTCAGAAGTAAGGCGACGAGCTGTTGACATCGGAAAGTGACGCGGTTCATTCGCCAAACTGTACGGCAAAAGTGGATTGTTATTCAGCGAACGGAAGTGACCAGATACCATAAAATTTTCACGAATTCTCGGCTTTTCTGCAACTAAAAAAAGGTGATTTCATGTTCTTAGTCTGCTGAAATCAAAGGAGGAAAAAGGTCGTCTTTCCTTCGGCTTCCAGCAAACGCACATTCATGTGAATTTTGGTAGACTTAACCGAGTAAACAGACAGCATCAATCGAACTACGATCCTCATTGAGGATAGAAATTATTGGTTTAAAATAGTCGAAGCTCAATTTGAGCAGAACTGCCGCCTGAATCTGACATCTGAGGCCCGAAATGTTCAACAGCGTCAGAAGTCTTTTTCTCTGTTTTGTTCCGATGTGTGAGGAATGCAGCAGGACAGCTGCACAGGTGTCAGGTGTGTTACCTATCGGGCGGCATTTCCTCTGAATTCCAGCAGGCAAAAAAAGGAAGTGGGTGGAGTGGGGCGGGGGGGGTGGCACACAGAAACAATTCCCATCCAGAGGGTGAAACCTCTGGAAAGAGGGGGGGGGGAGAAAGGAGGGGAAAGTCGTCACTATTGTGCGGCAGCGCTTTCACCGACCGCCTCAGTAATCACCTGTCAAAAGAAACGGAAGGAATCCATGGCTAATGACCCCGAGGCTGCAGAGATGAGCCCTGACATCTGACCCCCGTGTCTTGTTTTGTAAGCCAAGAGGCGGCGAGACGGGAAGCAAAGGAAAAAAAAGGACAACACGCCGCAAGTTTTTTTTTTTTTTTTACCAGAGCCGCACAAAACGTCAAGACATCTGGAGGTGCAAAGAGGCCGCGTGCTTTGTTTGGAGTTCACAGGATATCCAATACTCGCCGCAGCTGCAAATGCCTAAACAAACACAATCAAAAGTGTCCCTTTTACACCCTGAGCAGCAGACACCTATAGCCGCTATACGAGCGTGCTCGGTTTGAAGGCCTTCGAGGGCTGGTTAGGTAAAAGGTCAGCGCGATTAATAAGAGCCGCACCTCTTAGTTGTGTGCGAGGGAAAACAATTAAAGGCAGAATCGCACTTGTCTCCCTAAACGCCGCCTCTCCCGTCGGCCGAGTCAGCAGAGGGGAGGAAGGAGGAGCAGGAATCCACCGTGAAAAACAAGCATCCCTCCGGAGGAGCAGGGAGCTGCCAGGTGTGTGTGTGTGTGTGTGTGTGTGTGGGGGGGATGTGGAACAGAGATCCCTGCTGCTCCTGCTGTCGCTGCAACAAAGGTGTTAAAAAATCAGCCGAATCACAACTGGTCTGATCATTAGGAGCTCATTGTGTTCAGGGGAATGACTGAAGCGTTCAGTTTTCACAGTTCACGCTACAAATGTTTATGAAGGCTCAAAAATTCAGGCAGCAAACTGGCTCAATCACAAAAATTGAGAATAAGCTTCTTCGTGATGCTTTGCTGTTCATGTTTATTCGTGTAAATGACTCCATTTTAAGCGTCTGGTAACTTTTCCTTGGCGCGAGCTGCGTTTGAGGTTTTTGTGAATGGCGTTCGGCTTTCCATGCGTCTCTCTGTCCTGCATGTGGCTTCTTGCCCCGACACATCGGCCCTGCAGCCCGCCGCGCCGCGTTGCCCCGGCAATGGCGCAAAACACGCTAATCACACGAGATCGCGTCAAAAGATAGCAGGTGAAGACAAAACGTTTATGTAAATCAGGCGGGAGCACCGACGCGAACACGTCGAGCGTGACGGAAAGCAAAACTGAGCACGTTCGATTGAAAATCTTAACTTCACATTATTTTGAATATTTCGACTGTAATTTAATGTAAATATGCAGAAAAAAATTGGATTACATAAAAAAAAAACATTTAAACCCTGAAAATATTTGACAAAATTAAGACTTCACACAATCACAAGTTCAGTTTAAGTTCCCGTTTGTAGTGTGTAACACTGGGACTCCCAATATTTTTCCCCCCAAAGTATCTTCAAACATTACAGTGATGCCACACACGACCTGAAATACTCTTTCACAAATGAAGGAGCGTTCAAAATAAAAGCGATTACCCGTTTCAGAGGCACACTCCAGATAACAGCAAGTGTCCCAAAACCAACTCAAATTTTGACAATCTCAGAGCAGGCAAAGCCTCGGAGGAGCTGCGTGCCCTCTGGCGCCCCCAACAGGGTCCCATAAGCTAGTTTGGGGAACGAAGAGCTTAAACACACAGAAAGTCATCGAGTTTAGTTTAACATTTCTACATTTCGTTGGTCCAGAAATTCACGTAGACACAGAAAACCCTGAAAATCTTCACATTTGTTTGAAAATCTCCACCTTTCCTTTGGCTTGTCTTGTCACAGCTTATTGACCTTCATTAAGTAAACAAGTGCAATCAAACATCGACCAGTAAAACAGTCGAAGCATTATTGGTTTTTTGTTGTCCTGACAGCTGCTAAAAAAGAAACTCTTTAAGATCAAAGTTGCATCATTCATAAGACAATTGGTCCACATCGTCGTGTGACTGCTTTCACACTGAAGCTACTTCACAGTAAATTACGTCTGATCTGATTTCTTGTGTATACAAATACTCGTAAAAAGTGTAAATTTTACTTCATAGTTGCTACAGGACAGAAACAGTTAACGAGCAGAGTTCAGACCCTCTGCTTTGATTCATCCTCTCGTTTGATTCTCTGTATTCGCGCTGCGGTGGAGACGTCTGACACGTCCGCGTGTCGGCGGTCACTCACAGCCCCTTATTGTACATCACAACCTTGCAATCGGTCGCCGTGGCGATCTCCGGCTCCAGCTGACTGACGCTGATCTGTGGGAGGCAACGCACAACAAGAGGGTCAACAAGCTGCTGGCAGCGGCGTTTATATACAACAGTTTACATATCGTGCAGGCGTGTCGCGCGTGCATCCATATGTAAGCCACACCGAGCGCGACGTAAAGATTTCGGAGCGTTTCATGTGTAACTAAGTCATTCTTAAAGGCTTCAAATGTTCTGTATTTACTGCTAATGTGCAAAAAGAGCCAATTTGGCAGATTAAAGTCTAATTTGAGCTTTGCATCTCCTAATATTTGAACCAGAGACAGATGGCTGCTGGAGTCGCAGGCAGAGTCCTAATAAGACATCTCGGTAGGTGTGAAATGGGGAAGTGGGACAAATTGAGTAGGCGGGGGGTCTAGGGGGGAGCGGGGCATTCATGTTGCTTTTTGGGGAGATGCTTTTTTTTGTGTGTGTGTGTGTGTCTGCTATCCGTGAAAGTGCAAACAGGACTTGCGAGAGAAAAAACAGGCCCCTCCGTGGAACGGGAGGCGGCTTTTCACAGGACTGTTGGCGGCACATATGTCTGAAGTTTTTTGCCATATGGCTGTCTGAGCTATTTCCAGCGGTAATTAAATCCTAAACATTTTAAAGCCAGAACTGGTTGGCTGGTGTCAGCGAGTCACTTGGCAGCGAGGAGACAAAGACGGGGAGACGGAGCGAGAGGCAAAATGGAGCCGTCTAATGAGCGGGGCGACGCGGCGCCCGGGCTAAAGTTAGATCTCAGCCCGCGAGCCCCGGACGGCCTCGGTGGCGGAGAATAAAAGCGGCGGCGGCTGTGGGCAGATCACAACAGTGCAGGTTAAGTCCCAGAAGGCTACGCCTCATTAGGAGTCTGAACGGGGAACGCAGCAGAGGTCAGCCGCCGCCATCAGTCATTCAAACGGAGTCCTGGCAGACCTGAGCCGAGCAGGACTCGGAGACAAAACGCCAGCGCGCCCGGTGTCGCCACCACTCATGACACCGACTATCATTTACTTCATTAAAACATATTTTAGCTGCTGAGCATCACCTCCGCAAATCCCCGGGGCTCCCAAATGCTCACAGTGGCAGCCCAAGACGCCTGCTATCATGTGGTGCGACTGATACTCATCAACATGCTCAGATGTGATCAGTCGAGTGAGGGAAGCGTTTCAAGGCATAAACGGGTTCAAAGTGAAGGAAATCAATCATCGGCTGCGGCTTAATCACAGCCGGTCACAGTTTATCAGCATCTGTTGATGTGGCAACGAAGAAAACGGAAGAAAAAATGTCTTCAACTAAAATGCGCAACGTCAAAGTCAGCTGCAATGTCTGGCTCAGTCTGACTGAAACCTGACTTCTAAATGCATGTAAACACAAAACTGGACTATCTGTAGTGCGATTGTCAAACCCAGATGATGTGTCTGATGGCTGAGCTTGTACCGCATGTCTCCATTAGCTCGACTGCAATTGTGACTCGATGTTCAGCAACTTTTTGATGTCGTGTCAGCATTTTGGTAAACGGTGGTGTGGTAACCTCCAAAACAAACGCCACGGCAACCGAAAGGCGGGATAAAGTACCTCCGACATCTGCGGGAAGAGGCTGATGGCGAGCGGCAGAGCCAGGCCGAAGGCAGCGAGACACACCAGACTGTGGACGGGCAGGACGAGCCGGGGACGCTGCTGCAGGAGGGGGAGCCTGGCGGGGGACGGGTATGATGAATGTCAGGTCCTTTCAAAGTAACGTTACAAGCACAAGAGGCAACAAATGCTGTTCTAGGCTCGAGAGCAGACCTGGGAAACTGCCCACTGCTTTTATTTTGAAGGTTCCTGACTTAATACCTCGATCAAAGAGTGTTTGGCTTCACTGCACTGCATCAGGCACTTTTCCTCCCTTCATGTACATTTTATACTTCAATATTTCTGTCTTCATTGTCATTCATTTACAGCTACATGTGAAGAAACAGTTGGAGCAGGTCGTTTAGATGGAGATCATTGATGTATGTGGGAGTGTGATGGTGTTCGGTCCATCCTGGAGCTCTCCCCCTCCCTCCCTCCCTCTCTCTCTCTGGCTGCCCTCTGCAGGATAATGTCTTCTTCAGTGTGTGGGACAGCGAACTCAGCGGGAGCCTGAGAAGGAGTCGCTCCATCTCTTCTGCACCAGCAACGCCTCCCCCCTTAACGAGGAGAGCTACTGTCTAATGAGGGAGCTCATTAACACATATGGCTGCCATGGTTTAATTAGGCTACACACACACACACACACACACACACACACACACACACACACACACACACACACACACACACACACACACA
>JASSRZ010000024.1:23489-37532 GCA_032164315.1 Malacoctenus gilli | reverse complement strand
TGTGTGTGTGTGTGTGTGTGTGTGTGTGTGTGTGTGTGTGTGTGTGTGTGTGTGTGTGTGTGTGTGTGTACCTCTGTCACGAAGAGCGTGCTGGGGTCAATCACATCCAGAAAGTGCCGGAATCGGCCGAAAAACGTGCTCTGAGAAAGACAAAAACAAACTTATCATCGACGGAAAGACAACAAGTTCTACTTATTCTTGCCACTTTCACAACAGCAGTGTGCAGCAGAGCAGGGCAAATGTAAACAAGTGTTTAGGTTGTTGATTTCATTCAAATACATCACAATAAAAGGACTTGTATTCAAAAATAAAGAGATTTGCTGCTTGGTTGTACAAAGCTGTGACAGAGAGGTATAATTTGTGTCTAGTTATTTCTCCTGATGCTATAAATGACACTGTTTCCCTTTATGAGGTGCTGCATTTGTAAGGCTCATGCATTTGTGGGATGAGCAGCCGAGCTGAATGCGTGATTTGTGCAAATGAGAAAAAAACCTCCTGTTAGTGTGCTGCGTTTAGCCGTCGTTGTGTTGAGTCTGGCTGATGGGTTCGATCATATAACATAACGAGACAACAACGCTTTTCTAATTCTCAGAGACGCACGCATCAGACTATAATTGCGTCCTAAAGTTTGTATATTCCTGCGGCCACTCGCTCAGACAATTAAACTTTTTTTCCCAACCTCACAGGTGCAAAACATCTGTTCTGGCGCAAATGTAGACACAGATTCTGCCAAATTTTTCTGGATTGGCTCTCCGAGCAGAGAGTCTCAGAGAGATTCCAGCTGTGTCGCGGTAAACAGCCGTGTTGCAGCTCGCCAGCTGTTTTGACACACCAGGTGGAGCCTCCTCATTAATGCCTGCCACAAACTGCTTCCTATCTGCATCTTTTAGGGACACAAATCCACTCACACCATTTGCAATTATTTCCTATAATGACGGTGCCAGAAATACCCTCCGATCGTTTATTCATAACCGAGCATAAGGAATAATTTAGGAGTTGCAGCCGCGCGCCACCAGGCTTTGAACGCCGCCCGTCCCTCCCCGACTGGGGTTTAATTACACTAACTGCTAATTTGGATGAAAATCTGGTTTGTGACTCACTGCTGCGCCTTGTAACTTCCTGAGCATATGGATGGTTGATGAAAACATGGCGAGAGGGGGAAAAAATTCTGTGTCTTTAATCTGCTCGTTCAATTATCTACTCCAACCTGACCTGCGTGAGTGGTGAGGTGTGACCTTTACTCAGCTTCACCTGAGCTGCTCCCACTCACCTGTGAAATCAAGATAGCTGCAAATTGTGTGAAGTTGTTCTGTCGTTTTACAAATTCTTTCCCAGGTACAACCTGTTGTTCTACATTTGTGTTTTATTGATACTCGTCCTCATGAGCGCTATGTTTTAGGCTTTTGCATTCGGGGACCAAATCATATCTGTAGATTCTGACACTAAGTTACTCAAGGCTTTTCAAGTTGGCCTCTTTTCTCTCATACACTGCAATAAATCAGTTTTAACAAAACTTTAAAAGAAAAAAGCATCCTTTCCAAGTTCAGCATTTCCAGTGCAAACCTCCACAACGACAGCTGCTCAAATGTCCTTTTGAAACATCTTGTAACTGTTTTATTTAGCCTACTTTATGGATCACGTAGTAAACCCGCCTGCAACTGGGCATGCAAACAGAGCGTGCAGCCTGTTTGAAGTAAGCAACTTTTGAAAATATATTTATACATTTCACACACTTATTTCAAGTAAAATTGACCTAAACACGTTAAAAACGTAAAGTGAGAAAACCTAACTGTACTAAAGTGACTTCAGTCCACAGTTGCAGAAGCTTTCAGAGCTCGCGTGGACAAGTTAAAACACAAACGAAGTGAGAAAATGACGAAATAAAAGTACCTGGTCGAAACGAGACTTGCCGTACTGGAAGCTGGGATATTGTGACATTTTGCTGCTGGTTTTCACGCCACTTTTTCCCCTCCTATGAGATTCTTCTGAGACTTTCCCTCACCAACTTCCAGCTGCAGGACAGTCTGTGAGCTCGAGCGCAGGCTGTCACTTGCCGAAATGCACCACGGGAAACGTAGTTCGGCACGTTCTCCTCCGACGAGACGTTCCCGTTTGTGACGCGAACGATTACTGTATTTCCCACAATGCTTTGCTTTGTTATGATTGTTTATGGAGTTTTTCGCAGAAGGAGGCGCATCAACAATTGAATGTCTTAATAAAGTTTTAATAAACAAGTTCCTAAAACCTGCAATAAAGCTTTCCAGACGTTATAGGGGAAAACGTAGCCCCCTTGCGGTGACTTTGAGTAACAGTCGTCAGTTGTTTGCAGCATGAAAGCGTAATAAAGCAACTTCAACCGGAACAAACGTTAAAACTGCAAATTAACGAGGAATATAAAACCACAACTGACAGATTCTCTGCTTTTAACACAAAAAATAAAAAATTTACTATTGTTTTTGATTTGTCATTTTATTTGTATCTATAACTATATTAAAGCCTACTAATTTATGCATTTGAAAAACTAATTATGATATCAACATGAATTTAACCTGTGAAAAACTTTATTTCATTTCATTTTTAAAGTTTGGGAGTGGAGTCAAATTCAAAAGTATCTTTCTGTCTCTAACTCTTGAAACCAGATTAAGGTCCAACCTCTGACAGACAGAAATGACACACAAACATACGGTGAGCAAGAAACACAAAATATTCTTTATTAAATATACAAAATTTGTGAAACAGAATTGCATCACGGATTGTAAACTTTCCAGTCTTACACGCTACCTTAAGCACATTCCCCCAGCTAACAGGACAAAATACAATAAATTTTACATTAAATTTAAAAAAAAAAAAAAAAAAAAAAAAAAAAAAAAGACGAACAGTAACTGTCGAATGGAAGACATGAAGGAAGATGTTTATTCTTGCACAGAGTGCTGAGTCACATTTAATATGTCTCTACAGTCATCTACGCAACTTGGTATTGCGAGCGCACAGCGGAACTGAGACGGTAAAGGGGCAATTCGGATGGTTTTGTACGCTTCTTGAGGCCAAACGCTTGATTCAAAGAGCGATTAAGGAAGTGCAGCACGGTGTAAAGTTCGTCTAACTATACCGTATCAGACACATGGGTACAGTTTCTTCTGATGGCTGAAGTAGTGCAAGAACATCCACAAATGCTGTTAAAAGTGGCTTCATATTAGAATACTTTAAGGTGTATCGATCTGCTCCTTAAGTTTTCAAGGCTGTGTGTTGTCTTTTTTGTGGGTTTTTTGGCATTTCATAGGAAATCACTGTCCTACTTGTTCTCTTTTGTTATGCATACAATTTGTTGTTGTTGTGCAGTGATCCAAAAAATAAAACAACAAAGCGATAACTCAACTTTTTGACCGACAGATGGCTTATTTTGTCTTCAAAGTCTGCCCCGACAAGTGAAATGAAGTGCTAAGAGTTGAAACGAGACCAAAAAAATAAGGCAGCGTTTGGCATTTCAATACGGCATATATGCTGTAAGACGCGGTATATATCCCTTTGTAACACCTGAACAAAGCAAGTAGCGATATGCGTGCTCGAGCAGAAGCAGATGTGGCTCACAACAGACACCGAGGGAGGGAGAGTCAAGCACCGGCATGTCGCGGGGGTCTTTTCTCGGCGTGGCGGCAGTCGTGTCGCGAGCAGCGCACATGTGAGGGTGGGAGGGGGGAGAAAAAGGCAGATCAGAAGGAAGCTGCGGTGGCTGATCTTGATACTGACTGGATGCTGAGTGAAAACTGTCTTCACCTGATAACACCGTGACCCCATACAAGAATCAGTTAGCTTATGTGACTGAGCATCATGGGCGGGGGGGGGGAAGAACGCTAACGACGTGCACGCGGGAAAGAAAGGACGACTAAAGGAGAAGAGAAGAGGAAACGACGGAAAGAAGAAAGGAAGGAAGGAAGGAACAAGTCAAAAGATAAACAGTGCTAGCCCGCTGTGCGTTGAGAACTGGGGCCGATGTCGTCGATCATGTGTGCGTGCGTGTAGAGCTGCGTGTGCCTATTTCACGCAGATTTCTGTGGAATTACAAAAGTGCAGACAAAGACCGTTTTCTACACAGATTTGTACACACGTAACAAAACTGGTGCACATGTAATTAAAAATGTGTGCGTTTTACTATTTGTGTGCATGTAATATGTTTACATACAGGGAGATTTGTGTATGCCTGCAATGACCTGTAAATGTCTTTATCTTGATCACAGGAGTCATAAATTGGCTGAATTTCCTGTCTGAACATCAACTGGCTCTCTTAGCCCCCGGCTGAGACTCACAGGCTCATATTTTTTTCAGTCCAGGTCCCAAAATGTTACATTTGAAATCACTAAATGCTGCTACAGTCACATAGAAATCTGGCTATGATGCAGACAAAAGGTAAGCCTGGCAGTCCGAACTGAGGGCAAAGAAAACCAAATGTAGCTGAACGTGTGTAAAAAGAGTCGACTGAGATGACCTCCTGAAGTCCAGCTGCAGACATTTAAAAGTCCCTACAAGCATGCACAAATTCAGCACTCACACGCGATACATATTGCACACACACAAATTGTACATGACACACACGATTCTCAATACACGTCCACAAATCCTGCACACACAATTCTGAGTGACAAGCAGAACTTTCCTTACAGGCACACAAGTCCGCAACACACATCTCTCCACACACATGCACAGGTCGCTCTGCCTCTGCATCAGCCCCAGTATAAAAACCATTTGCTCGCTGGCTAAGAACACTTTGTAACATTCAGGAGTTTCCATCAGACGTGTGCACGTGATGAGGGGCAAACTCGCACACAACTCATTTGGTTTATAATTTTAAAAACTAGTCCGAGCACTCAATGATTTTCTCGGGGGAACGTTTGTAGAGCTTCAGTCCAGAATTACACTGAAAGAAAATCCCTGTAATGTATCTGAGTGCTGAAGAAGAGAGACAAAAGTGCTGCGATTTAAAATGATACAAATAAAACTGATAAGGTTTCAGATAAAAATGTGAGATAAAACCCCCAAAAAACTATAATTTATTATATTATCAATAGTGATATTGTTTTAGGATGAAATGGAAAATATAGTTTCACAATAAAATCCATTTTCTTCTAAGGTTTCTGATGTGTCAGCTTAACTCTTCTGCAAACTGTCTTATCACCATTTAACATCAATTTTAACTGACAGGTGACAAAATATGTCGACAGTTTTTACAACCTCGTCAGTCTGAATGAGGAGTTTCATCGAGCATCTGATGTAAACACAAATAAATCCTAAAAAAATAAACAATTTGCCACTTTGAAAAAGAGAAAACAAAACGACCTAAACATGACTCAGCAGTTAAAATGTCACCAAGTAAAACATGCGGAACCAATCAGAGTGGCTCCTCAGACTGTTCGCTCTCCTTTCGTTGCACAACGCTGTGATACTTTGAAGATGTATGTGTGTGTGTGTGTGTGTATGTGTGTGTGTGTGTTTGAATGGAGTAAGGAGTTAATTGGATTAACACCATTGTGGACTGAAACTCTACAGTTTCCTCTCGATCGTGATAAAGGTGACAGAAGTGATAAGTGAGGTGAAAAAGGAGGAATTCAATGTTTCTACAATCAGGATCCCAAAAATGGAAGCATCCAGGTGGGGAGGGGGGGGGTATGAACCCACGCATACACACACGCACACATCTACACATGTACACACACGCACACACACACTCACGCACCCTGCCCGACCCCTCCTGGCTATGTGAACCTGAACCTGAGGACGCGCTACATTCAAAACCCGCTCGATCCAAACCTCTCGGCGAGGGCGCGCTCCAGTACAGTAAAGCATGCCGGCTGGAAAACGCGGCCTCGACATGTGGCGGTGCCTAAATACTTGGTATCAAAAAGAGACAGCATAGCAAGTGAACAGACTAAAGAGCTGTGGTGGAGGTTCGAGTGGACAGATGCGGACCGAACTGCAAACGCTCCCCCTCCCCGCCCCGCCCCTCCCCTCCTCTTCTTCTTCGTCACTTCAACTTGGTGCGCACTTGCAGCAGGGTGGGCTTCTGCTCCATGATGCGCACCAGCAGCGTGTCAATGTAGTCCTCCAGGTCGCGGACCTGCGGCTTCAGCCGCCGCAGCTCCACCTCCCGCTTGGCCAGCAGCAGTTTCTGTCGCTCGAACTCCGCCTTCTGCCTCCTGAGCTCCGCCTCCCGCTGCACCAGCAGGGCGACCAGCTCGCTGTGGGTCAGGTGGTAGTACGAGCCCGCTCCTTCTGTCAGGGGCTGAAGAGTCACACAAGGAGGCAGGTGAATAAATGGTGGACAACGGTGTGTGAAGGTGCACACAGAACGTTCCAGCTGTTTGCCTCTGCAGCGCAGCGTGATCTTCACACACTGTACCTTCTTTTTGTCGGCCTCCGGATCCGTGGACTGACTGCCACCACTGCCGCCACTGCTGCTTCTACCCGGGTGGATGGTGGACTTGAGCTTCTCCAGGCCGGTGGCCAGCACTGACCGCTTCTCCTCAGTCAGCATGGCAGTGGTCAGGGGCTTCACTGGGTGCGGGCTGGACCAGACAACAACAGACGCAGTTTGAATTTTGACCCGCAGGTGACGTGAGGCATCAAATGTGACTGACATCCTTGAGGTTCAGTTGGTTTTTTGGACTTTTATGGGTCCAAAAGAAGCGAGATCCAACCAAGCAAAGCTTATTTATTACATTTTCTGCACATGTTTGGATTTTTCTGGCCTCTTGAGCCACATCAGGACATCTTGAAGTTTCAGTGCAACACAGGAAAGCACACTTCCTGTTCAAGTGACCTACTTTTACCCTGAAAAAGACGACAGAGGTTTGCAAGCACACTGCTTTTGTTAAGTAAATCCGTCTCTAGCTGAGGTTCAGGAGACGACACGATGACGGATCCTTTGAGACGACGGCAGAATCAATTAAAAAGCCTCTATTCACTCGCTGTGGTGTTCAGAAGCAGAACATTAGACACAATGACTTATTCGTGAAAGAGAACAGTTGAGAAAGTCTCCAAAAAAACAAGATTAATTACATGCAGTGGTGAAATCAAACATGTCGAATTGTGTTAAGTGTGTTATTACCCGGAGGTGAAGAGGAAATGCTTTCGGTGGCAAAACAACACATTTTTTTGTCCCGGAACCAAAAAAAACAGAAGAAAAAAAATAAAACACAGGCTATTTTCTGGTTGAGATTTTTGGTAAATGAGTGTGTGGCTGTGTGAGAACACACCACTCCTGTGGGGGAAGGCGGGATGTGTGTGTGTACATATATGTGTGTGTGTTGGGAGGGAGGGTGTGTGGTACGAATCAGGGCAGGATAATAACTGCTAATTGGCCCGAGGCTTTGTTTCCCTTCCCGTTACCACAACCAGGACACACACACACACACACACGACACCTGCAGAAGAGACCTGTTAACACCAAAGTGTGTGTGTGTGTGTGTGTGTGTGTGTGTGTGTGTTTGTGTGATGAAAACGAGAAGGTCACACCACCAAGAAGAACCCCCCCCCCCGGAGAGTCGGCAGAGGAGAAAAAGCAGGCGGAAGCAGAGCGCCAGAAGGAGGCGACAGGACAAAGGAGATTTTCTGGAAGGAAGAGAAAAATGTTTCCGCTTCGCGTTTCCGCCGAGTTCTGAGCATGTGCAGCCTCACCTGTTGTGCCACTCGAATCCATGCTGATGCTGCTGCTCTGTCTCCTGTGAAGGCGGCGTGGACACCTGCGCCGCGCCGGTCGGCGAAGCTTTGGCGAGGGGAGGAAAGGTACAGAGCGCTACGGGGGAGGTGCGGCTTGCAGAGGTTAGACAAGGAGCAAAGGAGGGAAGAGAAGGGAAGCCGGGGCTTTGTGGAGTCAGAGAGGAGAGCTGGATCGCGCCGGGATCGCTCCCGAAAGAGGGCCGGAGGTTGTCCAAGATCGGGGCTAACGTGCCCTCGGACTGGGAGCGTTGCAGCGTGGCTTTATCTTGAGGATGATCACCTGAAATTGGGTCGTGCTGAGCTTCTTCACTGAGCCTGTTTGGACGACGGCCTTCGAGAGAGTCTGCCAAACCTGCAGGGGGCGCCGCGATCGCCTCAAGCATCTCGGACCGCGAGAGGGAATCTTCGAACCCGTCGGATTGGACGTTCAACCATTTTGCCGGACCTTCCAGGCCCGACAAAGACGCCGTAGATGTTGTACTGTTATCCAAGTCTGCGCAGAGCGTTGAGACGGCGGAGCGCAGCGTCTCGTTTGGCTCCGACACCTCGGAGCATTTGGAGGGCGGCCGCGACTCGCAGGTTTGGTAATCCTGCGAGTCGCAGCTCACATTTAGATTCTGGAGAAAGCTGCTGGAGCTCTGACTGGATATGTCGCAGTCTTTGAGGTTAGCAGGGTTAGAAATGTGACCAACATCGAATGAATCCACAAAACTTGGCTCTCCGGCGCCCTCGCAGGACAGATCCAAGAAACGCTGCTCGACAGGAGAGGAGTTTAACGACGACGGACAGGAAGAAAGTTCAGAAGCGCCGATTTTCAAATCGGTGATAAAATCCCCACAAGAAATGTCTGGGATGTCTTTGTCTTCTTCAGATTTTAAAGAGTTGAAGGACTTTGGAAAGAGATCTGGGACCAGGTTGTTCGGAATGGGAAGTGTTTGAGTATCGACACCTTCAGTTCTCGTCTCTGTAGTGAAGACGGGCTGAGAATGTGAATTCACCAAAGAGCGTACAGCAAAAGACCCTTCACCACTGCTCAGATCTGCTCTCTCTAAATTACTATTCTCACGCCGAATCACAGTCTGATGTGCAGCGTCATCTAAAGACGGATCAGTCGACCCGTCGGTGGTTTCATCCTGCGTTCCTGAACGAGGTTTCACCACCGTTTGCTTCTCAAAGCTCAGGATGTTGTTCTCCGTCTCCTCAGAGGACGACGCGGAAAATTTGTCGGACTGGGAGGAGAAGTAGGACAGGAAGTCTTCGTCCGCCGAACTGCCGATGCCCGACGAGCTCGCGTCCGGCGAGCTGCTGTGAAGGTGCGCGGCGAAGGTTTGGCAGGGAGCTTGCTGCACGTTAGTGTCGGTTAAATCGTTAGTGGTGCTGGTGGGTGGTTTAGTTTCAGTTTCAGCAGCGTTCGGGTCGGAAAAGTTCGTGTCGTCGCTCTCGAAGCTTCGGTGCTCTGGGATCGTCTCGAGCATGAGCGGCAAAGCGTCGAAATGAAGCGCGGGGAAACTCGTCGCCTGGTCGGCAACTTTATTGAGAGGAAACGTTTGATGACGCAGCTCGTCGGCCTCGGCGCCTTGATGACTGCGGCGTTCCGGTGGACGGTCGCGAGACGCGGTCTGCTGCGTTCTGCTTTCTGCGGCGCGATCCTCGGGAGACTGCAGCCTGCACGCCGCGAACGCTTCGAAGGATTCGTCCCACTCCGGGTCCCCGCCGAGCTCCTCCGCCGTCGTAAAGGGGTTGGATGACTTCCTGAGGAGGGAGGGCTTCTCGGTGGGAGGAGGAGGAGGAGGAAGGGGTCTTCGACGAGCTATCGCCGTCGCATCACGAGTCATGTCACTGCCAACGTCTGTGTCTGGCTGGTTTCTGGTTGTTGTGACAGAGCGAGGGTCACCCGCCTGAGGGAAAAGTTGCGCTATGGGGGGTCTCGCGCTGGAGAGGTAAGGCAGAGGAGGCAGCAAGGGTCTCAGGTGCTCAGTGGTTTGCATATTGTCCCCATAAAACGGGTTGTGCTGCAGGAGGGAGAAGAAGGGGTTGCAGCGGGAGATGGGAGGAGGTGAATTCTGTGACTGGCAGAAGGGGTTAGTGTGGTGCAGCGAGGAAACCGCCGAGGGGGGACCGACAGGGGGGCTATTAGGGTGGTTAGGTGGGAGAGGAGGTGGGTGGGGGTCAGTGCTGTAAAGAGGAAGGACACACAGTCCGCGTGATTAGTCCAAATCACACACACTCTGAATTACAGCTGTTGAGAGATGACGGACTCACGTCAGACTTTAGACAAACAGTTCCAACTTCTACAGCAACTCGTCAACACATGACTGACATGTAGCCAATGATGCCAGTTTTTGACCATTTCTCCTTAAGTAGGTCCCTTTTCATCCCTCTTAAACAAGTTTTAGTTCCTTGGATGATCAATGGGTTAAATAATTGTCAGATAACGTGAGGCGTTTTGTAAAACATGATTAAACAACAAATTGCTGGGAAATTTAACCACTCAGGACGGTGTAAAAATGTTTCAATGATGCCTAACTGATTTTAACTGACAACTCATTTAAAACAAGACAAAAATAGCGAGGAAACTACAAAATGAAACGAAAAACTCGACTCACAGCCTTCATTTTGACACATTTAAAGATTTAGAGCCGCGATGCAAACAATAATCTTCGGAAATTGCGTTTTAATCGTCAAAAATCAATCGAACGCATTCCAGAATGGCTCGCCGGCTGAAACGCGATCGCCTCTTCCGACTTCAGATCAGTGTGATATTTTGCTGGGAAAAGGGGCTGCAGCTGGGCGTAGTGATTACTTGGTGCTCCCACTGCCAACTTGGCTGCTCTCCCCAAGGATGTGAAGGCATGTGGGTGTGTAGGCTGTGAAAACGTATAGTTACAGAGCTGGCAGAAACAGCGTTGTGTGTACTATGGTCCAGAATAGCTGACCTGGCGCCCATCAGCAGGTGCTTATCGGCCCCATATTTTGTTTACGCTCGGCGGAGGAAAATATTCCGACTCCAGCTTTTCTATCTTTTGGTTCTGGTGGAATAAACTGAGCAGGGAAAAAATGAGCTTTTGCAGGTTTCAAAAGGGTTTTTGAGAAGCCGGAATTAAAGATCTATTATATATCAGCCGTCAGTGTGGAGTGTAAAAGCTTTTCACACACCGCGGGGAGCCGGACAATACAGCAGGTGGCACCCCAAGCATAAATTACCCACTTACTGTGTGAGGGTGCTTTTATTGGGAAGATGAAGTAAAATCAGCTGTGAGCATTTATTTCCCCGCTTCTCGGCACACTCGTACATTAAAACCTCTAAATATCACACACGCACATTCAAGTCAGTGAGAAAACGCAGGTTGTCTCCAGCTCGTATCATCATAAGTGACATTAAACATGCACACTGCCTCAGGTTTGCAAACCTGACCACACCGGCTCCCCTCCTCCATCTGCATTGCAGATACCTGCTGTAACCAGAGACTCAGACCAGGAGGGACACGAGCGGCGCCGGAGGCGGCATCACGCAGCGACGCTCGCAAACAGGAAGTAAACAACTGCACGTGCAAAATCTCCCTCCGGTAATCGAGGAGAGATAAAATATTTCGGGTGTGGTCATTTATAGTGAATAAAATCACAGCGATTTCCTTCAGTGTCATTTCTCACAAGTTGCCAGGTTTGGCATAACTTTTGTACCTATGCAGAGTCCTGCTTCAAACACTTGTTCTTGCTGCCTGAATCTGGCAACCCAAGCTGAAGATTCAGCAGACGCACAAAAAATATTTCTTCAATTTAAAAATTTTTGAAATTATTGGAAAAATAATTTCTACATTTTTTGTGCTCTTACTTTTTTCAAAATTGCATAAAACTCTGAAACACACAATACATTAATTATTGTAATTTTGCGCCTTTACATTTTAAGAAATGTAGCTCATCATGTATATATCCATAAAAATCCTCTTGTGTCTTCATTTTTACCAAAATAAACGAGGAAAAAATACAAGTTAGATGTAATTTGACACCTCCTCCTGAAGGCATTCATAACAGAGGACCTGGACTCTCAGCAGGTCAGTGTGGGACCACCGTGCATCTCACCTGGGTTTGCTGTGCAATTCCTTCGATGCGAACCATCCTTTGTGTTTCTCCTCCGCCGCCGCCGCCGCTTCCTGCTGGCTTGCGCTTTTCCCTGTGGGCTCGCTCCTCCCGAGCGAGAACAGATTCCTCTTCTGCTTCCTCCCCTGGACCTCCGACTCCGCCGCCGGAGCGGAGGCGGCTTTGGACGGGGCGGCCTGCCTCAGCCGCTCCTCCTGCTCCTCCTCCTCGCTCAGCATGGGGCCGCTCTTCTCCAACGCCGCGGCGATGGCGGCTTTCTCCTCCTCGCCGGGCTTGTCAAAAGACCAGCGCCGCCCGTCCCCCGCGGGGCCCCCGGGGACGTCGGGGGACGCCCGCGGGGTGAGGTTCTGCAGGGACATGGAGAGAGGCAGAGACTTGTGCAGCAGTCCCAGGCCCGAAGACCCTGCGGGGTTTCCTGAGCCGGGGTCCAGAGGCTGGACGTTGTACGCATGGCTTCCGTTGACACAAACTGTGGGCTGAGGCACTGCGATGGTGATCTCACCGACATCCTCATCACCAAACTCACATTTGAGAGAAGACGACTTGGGCGACGTGTTGGCTGTGTGCTCTGCAGAAACACAGGAAACACCAGGAGAAAATTGACGTGGGGAGAAATGGGCTGCGCCGCGTCGGTGACTCGGTGAAAATTGAATTTGCTGCCGGCTTAATCAGGTGATTAAACCTCGCGACGGCTCTGAGTGGCAACGCTTCCCACAACAGGATGGATCAGTGTCTCTGGCACACACAGGAGTGTCAGAATGAATGGAAACGGGTTCATTTAGCAGGCTGTGACAGCTGAATCTGAGAGATGTGCAACGCGTCCTCCGTCCTGTTTGCCAATCAGATGATTACCTGAGTTGGAGGCACTCAGGGACGCATAAACCTTTATAAATGTGTACAGCTGACATGACCAGACTCCTACTGAGTCCAGACAATTCTCACAGGTCGAACATCAGCTCAGTTTCTGACCCACATTAATTTTAGCGCACTACTTACGTTCAAAGATATCCTAAAAAAATCTCTAACACAAAGCTGGATGAAAAAAAAACTCTTAAAATTTGTTAAATGCAGAAAAAAATAAACATTTTGGATGTTCCGTGAGTTGAAAAACATCTAAAACTTGACCAAAGGGAAAAATAATGAAGATTGTCACGGTTGTCAAAAATTACAGGTTTGTTCCACAAGAGGGAAACCTCAAGCCAGAGTGTGTCTGAAAGCTAAAACTGAAGTGAATTCAAAGGGAGTATAAGTGTGACTGAGGTGTTAATATTTGTATTTTTACTGGTCTGCTCGAATTAGCTTTGAGGTCCATGAGAGGGAGAAAGATTTTGTCCACCCTCTGATCAGAAAAAGTCAAGAAAGAGGGATTTCCCTCCTGTAAATGGCACCCTGACTTTCTTGAGGTCAGGCCTTTGGTTCAGGCTCACCTGGGCTGTTATCTGCTGTCAGGTTGCTGCTGTTGCTAGGCGAGTTCGAGAGGTCTGAGACCACCACGCTGATCCCGGCGGTGGGACTGAGGCTCCCGCCCCGCGACGACGACTCGCTGCTCTCCGAGCCCAGCGAGGTGCTGGAGCGCGTGTCCGAGGATTTCCGCAACTTCCCCCGCAGGAAGAAGGTCCTCATCTTGCTCCGCCGCGCCTCGCCGCCCTCGTCGTCCTCGTAGTCCTCCTCGCCGCCGCCGTCGCTCGGCAGTCTCTGGCGCATCCGGTACAGCGAGCCGTAGCCGCTGGGCAGCACGGCCGACGAGGAGTCCTTGTCGCTGGACCTCCTCTTGCCCCTCATGTGCTCTTTGAGCTTGCTGAAGGTGGAGGCGCTCTTGTCCTTCATGACCAGGTCGTACATGCTGGCCGTCAGGTTGTTCCTGGTAAACTGCACGCTCAGCTGGATTTCCCCTCGCTCCTTCTCCTTCTTGCCCGTCTTGGAGTTGAGTCTGTACCACCTGCAGCAGAGAGGAACACCTTCGCATTAGTACACTCACAAAATGTGAACAATTCAACCTCTTTATTCCATCATTTAGGGCAGTTACGACTTTCTATATACTCTACTGGGGTGGTACCTGGTCACAGGTACTTTACAGTACTTTCTCGGCCAAGTTTCCAAGCAAGTTGAAGGTCAGCAAACTTCAGGCCACTGACTGACCAGTGTGGTGTCTCTTCCTGGCCTTCTTCGAAGCAGGAATTGTTCCAAGGAGTTGTTGACACAAATGGTTAACTGAAATTTGGAGTTAATTGTTTA
>JASSRZ010000023.1:17604240-17634240 GCA_032164315.1 Malacoctenus gilli | reverse complement strand
CGAAGGCAACTGTTTCCGTCAGCGCTGGAGGTCAACATGACGCGATGCTGCGTATGCGCGTGACATGTGTTTGTTATCTTTGCGCTCCTCTGCAGTGATGAGGATTTAATTAAAGTCCTTGCACTGACAGTGAACCCTGTGTCCCCCCATAAGGACACTGCGGTCTGCAGCAACTGTACGTGCATGTGCAGAGCCCTCCTCATGGCAGCAGACACCCCTTTTTCCCTTCAAGCAATCAGCTTTCCTCCCTTGGTACCGCAGCACCTCCAGCCCCTCCAACCAGAGGAAAACATGACATCATCAAACTATCCCCCCCCCCCCCTCTCTCTCTCTCTTCCTTTCCTTTACTTCATACGTATTTCTACCTTTTCCTCCCTCTCTCCCTCCTTTCAAGCCCCCCCCTCCTCTCCTCGAGCAGAGCAGAGTGCAGTGATATTATCGAAGGCATATGGTGCAAAATCAGAACACTGGCCAAGCCAGTCCTGGATTATTTAGTTATGCCTCCTCCTCATTCTTGTTTCAAACCGAATTTCTCCAGCAGAGACGTGAATCCAGGCCAAACTCTCATTAATAGAGAAATATGTGATTGATATCCCACAGCTATCATTTCACTCTGAAAGGAATGACTTGTGGGCTTTTATTTGTGCCAACAAAGTATACATATATAATCTGGATCTGTCCAGCAGCCGCAGTCAAAACCGGTTCCATATTTATCCGCACATACCAGTGATATATTTTTCAATACGCTGCTTGATCTCCTATGCAGCCCCGTTTTCAGAGAGTAAAGCCTGTGATTACTCTGAGGACAGTTCGAAAGGCTCCATGTGGCCCAACCAGGTCGTCTATCAGCCTGACGACAGGTGAATTCATCATGGGAAGGAGTGAGGACTTGTGTCGCGCATTTTCACCCAGCTCTCAAAGTCTTTCACGCTTTTCATCCTTAAAACTCACACACACTTTATTCCCATCCAGTTCGACTTCATTCTGAGTAAGGCAAACACCACAATAATGATAGATCGATAGATCTCTCACAGAAGACATAAAAGGAAGAACATTGGATCATTTGCGCGCGTGATGTCAACGCTGTACGGCACAACTTTGAGCCGTGCTTAATCTAGAGGATCACTGAAGTCACACAGTGTGCGGGAGAGTTTCGCCAGCGAGGTGAGAGTGTCTTTTTTTCTCTCTCCATGGCCACAGGAAGTGGGAGTCTGGAAATGGGAGACTAATACCTCCCTACAGGGAAATCATGTTTGTTTCCAGGTACCCCATAGGCAGGTCAAAGGTAGCCAGGCAGGGATTCATATCACTTTCTCTTATGTACACACTGAAGGCTTGGCTTGAACTCGGGAAGTCCTCGCTGGGACATTTTTTTAAGTCTGCTGCATCATTTTTCTCACTGTGATCTTGCACTTCGAAATCCGTCGCATTGAAAAGCTGCCTAAACTTTTCAATTTCGGCAGCGATGTGCTTCACGGCCTCTCCCCGCGTCTGTGTTTTCCAGGTGGCAGCACAGGCACGTCTCCCACCACCTCCAGCACAGGAACCCCGTCCCCCTCTGGAGCAGCGCACCTCCTGTCCCCGTCCTGCTCCCCTCCCACCTTCCACCTGGCCCCAAACACCTTCAACGTGGGCTGCAGAGAGAGTCAGCTCTGCAACCTGGGCCTGTCGGAGTACCCGGCCTGCGCTCGCAGCAACATGGCAGCCCTGCAGGGCTACGGCGGCCTGGCCGACAGCTCGTACGGACGCCTGCAGGCCGCGGGGGGCGCTGTGGCCTCCGCCCAGCCCTCCGAATCCTTCCTGCCGCAGAGGACTTCATCCCTGATTGCCGCCGGCATGCAGGGCGGCACTCACGCCTCCCTGTCTGGCGGTGGAGCTGGCAGCGGCGCGGGCGGAAAGATGGATGCCTACGGCGGCCAGCTCGGCTCATTCCCAGCTTCGCAGCTTCAGTATGTGATGCAGGCCGGCGGCGGCTCCAGCTCTGCCTCCTCCTCCTCCTCCGGCTCCTCCCCCTCGTCCGCCCACATGTTCAGCGGAAGCCACCACCACGTGCAGCAGGGCTCCTACAACGCCTTCTCCCTCCACAACCCTTACAACCTGTACGGATACAACTTCCCCACCTCTCCCCGCCTGGCGGCCAGTCCCGAGAAGCCCCAGGGGGGGCTGCTCTGCTCGTCCACCCCCGCGGGCGCATTCGCCGAGCGCCAGTACTTGTCCAATGGAAGTATGGACACAATGCACATGATTGGCAACACCACCGGCGGCCAGCAAGGTGGCAGCTCTTGCGATGGACGTCAGTATGGCTCCTCTTCTCAGATGTCCATGCACATGGTGTAGGGAGCCGGACCGAACCTCACAGCGCCCCACCTTACTAAAGTCTTTCAGCTGAACAAGCTCCAACCTACCAACCAGGTTTTTTGCTGTTGATGTTAAACTAGCATTTTTAAATGAAGCCTTAATAAACACAGATAAAACGAAAGCTTTAAAAAAAACAAAAACGGACATCATCTCATGTTATTTTGCTCTGAAACAAACCGTTTTAGGAGTCAAAAGTATTATTTATCTTTGTATGATGAAAGTGAAATTCGGACAGCAGTTCGAGCTCTTTGCTGTTTGATTGCATACAAACTGGTGTGAGAAGGAAGGAGTCTACAAGCTCTGGTCAATAAGGGATTATCAGTTCTTAATACATTTTTGGTGCAATAGCCTCTTCAAAAGACCCACTGATGATTTTTCAGAGAGTCGAATCCCAAAGATTCATCACTGTGATCAAGTTTTTTTTTTACTCCACAAAGCACTTCAGTGTTGGTCCAGGAGCATCAGCTCAGTGTGTTTCGCCGACGCGGTGGGAAAAGTTTTTACCGGAAATGCACAAACCTGAGAAGATCACCGAAGAACTCGCATGAAGGAGGCGAAGCGCACGGATGCTGCGTCGGACAGTTTCTGTGCCAGATCGGTGAAAACGCTGGAGTCTGATCTCCACCGCACGACTTCGGCGTCCCGTTTCCCCTCAGCGGCTGGAAAAGGCTTCACTACGTTTGAGTGGATGATGTTTTTGAACGTATATATAAAGACGGAGAATGCAATCAAGTACATAAGCTTAAAAAGTGTTCGTGTGAAAAGTAATAAAATAAGCAATAGCAGAACAGAGTAAAGTATGTTGTGGTGTGTATTAGAGATGTGTATTTAAGTGCTGAGCAATATAGCAATTTTACAGGCCCCTCTGTTATCAAGTGTGAAAAAGGGAAATAGCAAAGTACATTTTTTGAGGCATTTTGAAAAAATGTAAATACAAGTGCCAAGCACGTAAAAAAACAAACTCAATAAACATTTTATTTCATGTAAAAACGTTGGATCCTTTTTCTCCTTCTTCGGGCGCCTTACAGCGTGGTCACCAATCCAGGGTCCGGGACCCCTTTAAGGGGGCGCCAGAGAAAGACCAGAGACTTTGCTGATGGTGTTGAAATGAGTTTGTGCTTGCGTTTTTATTGGTGCGCTGAAACGATAACGCAACGTCTCCACCCTTCTCCGAACATGCAAGCCTGTGGGCTCCGACAGTTACCAGTTTAACTCTGGTTCCATCTGTGTTCTTCTGTTTTGTGCCACGCTACAGCGCCACCCGCAGGCCTGACAAACATGCGGGAGCAATTCCAGTGTGGACAGAGTTTCTTTGTCTCAAATTAGTACTTTTGCTGGATGGAGCTTGAGACAAAGTTTGTAGTCTTACTTGGAGTAAGAACATGGGAGAGCAAGGGAGGTTCTGCTTCGAGACGTAAACTTCCTGGGGAAAAAATGCGTTTTCTGACTTGAGGAAATGAGAAAAGTTGTGCTCCAAACTTGGAGGAAAACTATCAAGAGAAAAGTCTGTGTTTGTGGCGAACCTTTCATACAGCGGATGTTTTGGATTTCACGGATACAGTATTTACCGATTTTCTTTGGGAACTGGCCGATAAACATTATTCAGAGGAAAACGTGACATCTTGAATCGAGTTTGACGTTGTAACTAGGGGAGTTGTTTCACCCGTGGCGGCCTCGGGGATACGAAAAAAACCCAACAAATGACATGATTATTAATCACACAAGAGGCTTCACTGCTTATAAAACATACACATCTGCTGTGATCCACATCACAGGCGCTCAGGGCTTCAAACACTGACGCAATGCATCAATCACGAACCAAACGGGGAGAAAAAGACAAATTTTCTTCCTGCTGTTTCTGTTTATTGCAAGAATGAAGAATAAAGCTCTTGTGCCAACTGCACTCAGCTGCGCGGCCGTGGTGCCTGATGCACATAAATATGGCACCTGTTTAAAGAGACAGAGAAAATCCCCTTTGTAATCACTTGAACGTCCAAAATGGAAGAAAAACATGCTGCATTTACAATCCTTCCTCCTCCAGCTTTGTGGTTCTCCCTCTCGTTACGCCGGGGGAGACTCCGGGGATTTAGCCGGGGGCCAATCAGCATCCATTACACGGTCGTCTCCTCGACGGTTCTCCCCAATCACTTCCTATCAGGCGTGCAGCTCGAGCCATGAAATATCATATCTGAACCATCATCAGAAAAATGAAGGGGGCGGCGGAGGGGGGGCTGCAGGACCGTGGAGACAGCGACCCAGTATTGGAAACACCTGTTTTTCCAAGCATGACTTCAAGTAATGAGCAGCGTGATGTACCGGAGAGAAGCGCATGATTTCATAATTTGGCCCGACTCCATTTATCTGGACATTATTTCCAATAATTATTCACATTATTTGTCTGATATGCTCCCCGACTCCCCTCCCCCTTGTTCCAAAATCACTCCTGATGCCGCCCTCTCCACCCGACTTCACCGCAAATTTACCTCGGAGCCCGTTAAACTGGGCGATGTTATTTGTAAAGGAGGAGCGAGGATCTACAGAGAAGAGGGATGACATAATGCACAGCAGGTCTGTTTTTGTACCATAAAGTATCCATCAGGTCCTCTAAGTGGAAAAGAATGGCCGCAGCTTGAGCTCGAGCCACTCTCTGCCTTTCATCGTGCCGTCTCCCAATAAAAAGCAGAGAAACTGGTCCCACTGATTGATAAATACCCAAGATCGCTTGTAAAACTCGATGCTGGAAGACCCGAAGATCCATGACCGGTTTACTTTAACAGGCTCCAGCAGCTCTGAGACCATTTTCAGTGACATGCTGGAAGGTATCCCACGATCCCTCCTGTGTCACAGTCATCGACGTGTCCCTCAAAACACATTGGAGACATTTTTAAAGACCCACAGATTGCTCCTGGGAGGGAAATCTACTGCAAGTCTGTCCGAAGGGCAGCAAACGGAGGAGGAAAATTTTGCATTGATTCCTGGGAGTCTGGTTTTGATAGGACAGGGTGTGACTTTATATCACTTCGATCAAAAATTCCTGGTAAACTGTTGCCCTCTTGTGTTTATCCCTCCTATGCGGCAGATTGTGGAGTCCTCCTGGCAGTAAATTATTGCTGACAGCAGACGCAGACCCACTTTTCTGAGGTGTTACAGCGTGCCTGACATGCGTATTGAAACACTAAATCACTGTTTTTCCCCGTGCATTCCTTCGGCCGCCTCACACCAGCGCTCTTTCCCCAGCTTCAAGGAACATCTTGAAACTATTTTAAGACTGATAAAGTCATGATACAGATGTCAACCTCAAAGAAAGACACACACTTACCGGCAGTGTCTCTGCAAAACTAAGGCAGTCTACATTTTTGTAGCCTCTGTGGCACACCTAAAATAGTGTGACCACATTTTTGTTTCGATTTTATTTGTGATTATTTGATTTATTTCAGTTCTGGCGTTTTCTGTCGAAGTGGGGGCGGAACTTTTGTTTTTTTCGCATGCGCGGGGAGCGCTCAAGGGACGGACTCGGCGGGTTCTTCAGATGTAATTTGGGAAAGAAACGACTTGCATCCTGTCCTAACGTCTCCTCTCTCTCCTGCTGGAAACAGGTAACATATTTATTGACGTTGTCATCGCTCTCGAGACCTGTAACACCTCATCTGGGTGTTTTTTTAGTTTTCAACCGAAAACTGACTCGAAATTTGTCTTCACATCTGTAGTGGAGCTTCAGGTGGGAGTTGGGGGGCAGTTTGAGGTTTCTGGGGGCTGTGACCTTTTGCAACAGGCTTTTTGAATTGTTTTTGGGAACCAATGAACTCGTTAAATGTACTTTTCTTTGGAATCTCAAAAGTAAAATAGGCAACGGCAGCGCAAAGGGCGGGAAGGCCCGTTAACTAAGCTCTGCCCATAAGCCCGGCCTTCATTTTGTCAGCTAACGCTGCTAATATTGTGATTGTGTGTGTGTTGGTTTTTTTTAACTCCTTGAGCTAAAAGGACACAACTAAAACAGCAGGCTGTCAATAAAACTTCTTTCTTTTTACTTTAGCACCACAGCAAAGCAGCGGTGTCTATTCTTTAGAAGACAACACAGGGAGAAAGCCCACATAGCAGCAGCGTTGTGTCCCCCTGGAGCTCATTTACAGTGGCTGTCAAAGTTACTTTGCTTCATTGAAAAAAAATAAAAAATTGTATTTGCGTCAAAGCATTTCAATCCATTGTATTGCTTAATTTGTCACCTAAATAATATTTCACACATGAAAGTTTTAAGCACCAACATGTTTTTGGTCCGTGCATTGACTCAAGAGGAAGAAGAAGAAATGAGCCACATGAATATTCTCACACTCTCGGCAGGGTCGTGGTCGTGGCGTGCAGGTCAACAGGAAAGCCGCCCAAATGATTCTGCTTCTTCCTCAGGAGGGGGAAAAAAAAGATGGCTGCGATACGGCTGAGCCTGTCGGGCAGGTGGTTCTGATAAAAGCCCCGGGCCCAGATGGAAACAGGCCCGATGGAGGCTGCCCCTCAGTGCCATGCCTGCTGTGAACAAAGACGCCCCGCAGGAAAGCCCCCCCTCCCGTGTCTAAATGAGACAGGTCCGGTGCGGCCTGGCGGCCTGCAGTCAGATCCTCGGGGAGCCGGCGGATTGGGTGACTGACCGCGCAGGTGACCCGGATATTGAACCCCCCCTGAGGAGGGCTGATTTTGGAGTATGAGAAGTTAAGTGGTGGAGCTTTGACGGAGCTGGGACAAAGGAAATCTAGTTCTGATAATTGTTCTATATCTCGCTATTAATAAATACTGCGAGTGGTAGTCGTAGTAGGAGGAGTAGTAGTCGTCGTAGTAGCCTTTATTTAGTGCTAAAACTTTCTACTGAACAAGAATGTCCCACCAAAGACGATGCAAAAATTAATGGATTTTGTGATTGGTTGATTTTTCCTTTGTTGCACCATTGTGTCGTTTGGAAAGCTGATTTATTTCCCTTTTAAATGGTCTGTGTTTGTAAAGGACATGTATTGGTGGGATGAGCGGCAGAGCCAGTTGGGATAATGAGGCTTGTGTCCAAGAAAATGTATTCAGTGGGCTTGAAGGTGCGAGTGCTCGCATGGCATTCCATCCCCTCCGATGAACTCCTTTCCTTTTAACAGCTTTCTATGTAAAATACTTTGAATTGCCTTGTGTATGAATTGTGCTATATAAATAAACTTGACTTGACTTGACTTCCTCTGCGAGGACGAGCGTCGTTATCTTAAAGATCAGGGTTTGTTTTCAGGCTGTGGAAATTCTGGATTGATGCTGGTTGCACAATGTCATCCTGGGAACTTGCATTGACATTGATGACAAGTCGAGTTTTTCCAGTGAGGGAGATGCTTCAACAAACCATCACACTGCCTCCACCAAAAATTGTTACTTTATCAGAGCAGCCGTTGGCAAAAGTTCTTTGCATCTCTCTCTACGATCCAAATGCTGTCGACAGAATCTGGAAACTTTCAGGAAAGTGATTATTCTCACTGATGGAAAAATACTACTACGGATAATGTCACAACAAATGTCATCAACTTTGTCAAAAGAAAAGATTTTCAGAAATCACCTCCTTTGTCCTCTTTAGGGTTTTCTCGTTTTTTCCGATGGAGACCTTCTTCATTCCCACAGGAAGTTTATTCTACGGTCACTGTAGGAACAATATGAGCGACAGGGCAGATCTGACGGCACAGACCTAACACCATCAGCACAATATACAGGGAAGAATTCACACACATGCGTCCAATAAATCACCTTTTATAATGCTTGTCACATAAAATGTTACTACGACTGTGGGCTGGAGAGCGTGTCCGCAGCGTTAAAGCTGGCCTGATTTCAGAACAGCCCGCAGTCGCCTCCCGCTCACTCTCCCACTCCACTCCCCCGCCCCCAGCTTCATCAATCTATCTATGGGGGCCATACGTGCCTGCTGGTGCGTGTCTGAATGCGAGTTTGAGTGTGGCAGCTGCGCTCTCCGATGGACCTCACCTGCACTAGCTGGGCACAGGCCAGGGACAGATTCAGAGAGATTTCACGCTGACATTTCCGAGGCCGTCACTGAGCGAAGACTCTGACTTATTGCCCCGATAAAACAACACGCTATTGTGGGGCCTGATCACACTATTAAACAACGCCGGAGTAATCCCCGGTAACAGGCCTGTTGAAAGCTGAATCACACCCGGGCCCATTGTGCCGAACAGCAGCTTGGCCGGGCTCGCATTGCGACGTGTGCAGAGAAAGAGGAACAGGAAGCCGGGCTCCCTTTCTCTTTCGCCTGCTGGAATTTCGAGAGGCTGCACATGTTCAGTGAGCTCCTAAAACCTATGTCAGAAACGTACTCCGAACAACTGCTTGAACTCTGCCAAGCTCGGTTTTTTTTTTTGTTTTTAAGCCCCTGTAATGCACAGCTGGCTGTGGATGTGTGCTGTGTGAGCTGCCTTAGCATTTAGTTACACTGTTCAAACACAGGAGCGAAGATCAGTGCACGAAGTGAGAAGATACAGAAGTTGTGAGTGTATCAGTGACTCCAAACCTTCTGTGTTCCCTCCAGGAAAGGCCGTGGACTTCCTCTTGCCAATCTTTGACCGACCTAGATGTTGCCGTGAAGCCGAGCACAGGTATAAACACACACTCTCGGCAACATAGAAAATCACAGACAAAAGGTTCAAAACAAAACCAAGAGGCAGTTTTTGTCTCTCACTCATGTCAGAACAAACTGCAAAAGAAGTTTCCTCTTTTGCTAGCAAACTCAGGGCCTTCCTGATGTGAGACCCGAGTGCAAACCACTGCACCACCTCCAGTGACACTCGGCCTTCTGTCGGAAAACCAACCATGGAACTTTAGATCATGGACACGTCACAGCTTCGTGTGTCCCCCTTGTAGATCCTCTGACAGGTGCACGCTCAGCTGCAGCTGAAACGTTTGAAGGAAACTCCAAATGTTTGAGCGCTCCTACGGGCCTTCAGGTGGTTAAAGAGTATCAAGTCAACAATCTCGCTTTCATTTCATCTTCCTCATTTCATGGTTTTTGGCAGTCTGTCTGAGCGACTCGTGATCTTGTCCAGCTGTCATGCTCCCGAGTTAATATCGTCTCTTTACACATGCATGACGTATAAGATCGTTTTTACCCCTGCGCTGGTCTTCATTCATATCACAATGTGAATCAATCTCTGTGTGAAAGAGTGGAAGTTCAGATGTCTCACAACATGTACAGTTTGCCCCCCCCCCCAGTCTAATCCCTCACACCTGCTACACAAAGGAATGCCAAGTTAAATTTACAACCCCGAGTAAAGACCCAGTGGAAAGAAGGTTTTAATTGGAGGGGGTGGGCACGGTGACGTTCGGACTGCATAACACAGCAGTATGAATTACTACAGATTATATCCAATGAAGTGTGGATCCGAGCAGTTTATTAATTTAGTTCACGGTTGGCGAGACAGCTGGATTGAAAGTGAGATGTAAGCGAGTGCAAACTTTAAAAATAAAGCTTTGAATACAGAATGTTTACAATACAGGGTAACTTTCATGGCTTTCAGAACGCAAGAGTTAAGCAACCTCCTGATATTTTACAGCAAAGATAATTGTCATTGCTCATTGTTCCTTTGTGGTCTTTATTTGCCATTTATTCGGTGACAATGCAGCAAATTTGTATCCATTTATTCTTTGTTGTGTTTGTATCTCTATTGTTCAGGTTAACCTTTTCAAAATAAGAGCCTGATATTTATGCTTTTTATGTGTATAAATGAAGCATTGTGTCTTACCTCTTGATGCTAAACATCTAATATTGGTTTTTAAGTCTGTCTGTTTCTGTATTTCCAGGTGGAAAAAATGTTTAACCACAACTAATTTCCATCTTGTGTCACAGAATCAAATCTAGTCAAGAATCACTCATTTTATTGTTCCTATTTTGTACTTTCTACACAAAATCCCAACAAAGAAGTTTGGATAGAATAAGCCAGTGAACAGTTCCACATTCGCAGGTGTGATGTAGATGGATTTACCCTTCAGTGAGGATCACAGGCCGGTGTAGACATCCTGTAATGAACAGTGACGGGGGAATCGCACTCTGAGCGGCCATGTCTGTGGTGCAGATTGAGACCTCACGCTCAGTCACGGTCCAGGCAACAGGTTGTGTTTGGAGTGCACATTTCTGCCCTCCCTGGCACCTAATCCACTTAAAGCCAATTACAAGACTATTACTGTGATCGCCTTCCTGAAAATGACAATGGAGCCGATGGTGGAGGGAGCCAAACAGCAGGACTGGCCCTCGCCAGTGGTCCCCTCCCACCAGCCCACCCGTCTGTCTCTACTCGCGCCCAGCTTAATACTTCCTCTCCCTGTGTGGCTGTTATTTTCATTAGTCGCAGCACTGGCGATGGACATGATCACTGTTTTGGCTACAGGGAGGAAAAGTGTGTTGAAGGAAAAGTTCCTACTTTGGCCAAATGAATTTTGGCCGCTGTGTTTAAGGTCATAGGGCAGATATCCAGGCACATCAGCCTATTTCCACACTCTGACAGTTTATTTCATGAGAAACGCTTTCAGCTTGTGCAAATGAAAACTCACACTTCTTCTTGATCATTGAGTAAATGTTCTCTGGTCACACTTTTAGGTGCTCTATGATAACAAGACGAAGAAAGACAAAATGTCCAGCTGTTCATTGAACCAATAGCTAAACTGAGTATTAACTCGTTCATCTGGGTCACTGGGAAAGGAATAATTTGTTGTTATTTTTCACAGTTTAGGTGAAGTCTTCAAACAGTCAGGGTGAGGGTTCAATGGCCACATGTGCTGGAGGTTCCTTTCGTTTGACGCTGTGATCCTGAGATATGGTGAGTACTTTTACTTACTTTTACTGTGAATGGATGAGTAAAAGCTGAAATGGTACAAAACTGGTACATGGCATGAGAACAATAGGCTGTGTTAAGCACAGAATAAGTGAATATCCATCTATCTTTTACGATTGGCTTTGGGTCACTGTTTGTGTGAGGCGATCCAAGCTTGCATTGAGCGAGGCGGTCCGACACACACTCGCATAGACCACCAGACAATCCAGAGTCATCGTTAGACCTCTTATGTGCTTTTGGACTGAGGGAGGAAACTTGAGAAAAGCCTGCCAACTGATCAACGGGCCACTGTGCAGAGTAACTGTCACAAACATGTGAATTTGTCTCCACGTCAACACCTGAATACGTTCTTTTAACTCCCATCAAATAATAGAAAATCACAACACTCAGTTTTGTCACTCTTAAAGAATGCTTCTGTTTCTTCATAACTAAATCCAAATGCAAGCAGCCGCAGAGTCCTTTCCCAAGACTGCTGATGGCGTTCCATAAATACAGCAGCTGGATGCAAACCTGCTTTATTAAGAGACACGGAAACCGTTTTATGTCGAAGGTACGTGTGTGCAAGAAGGAGAGAGAGAAAAGATAGTACATATGGTGCGCACACGCACACGAATGCTCGGGCATGCTCCAGCTTCACATATTGTACAACACGTTGATTTAATTACACAGGAAGTGGGCCCTGTGACGTTCTTCTTATTTATGATGTGTTGTGGCCATTTACATCTTAACCAACCAAGAGGGGGGATCCAGGGCCAGCAGTTAGTCAGGAATTTCAACCACAGTTGTTGGGTAAACACTGTGTTTAAACAAATGTTATCTTAGCTCAGTTTGGATTTTGTCTGTGGATTTCTTCATTTGTCGTGTTTTGGTAACATCTTGGTTTTTCTGAATTATGGCAATAAGAAAAGAGGGTTTGATTGTTCAGCTTTTACTCAGAAAAACACCAAACATGGAATCAGCCAAATTTATTCTAAATGAACAAAAGAAAACATTACAAGCTGTGCTAAACACTGAAAAAAGGTGTTTGGTTTCCAGGGAATGAATAACTGTAAGGTCAAGCTGCAATCTACACTTCCAGCATCTCTCTGCACCTACACCTCCTCTCCTGCCCCACCACCTGAACGAGCTCCAGTGCCTTTCTGTACACCTGCATTCGTCTACACCTCCAAAGATCTTCAATCGTCCAGAAGCACCAAAGAGAAAAAGCACAGATTTTGATTTCATTCAAACAGAACTTTTCTGGTGTTTTTCCACCATTTGTTTAACGTACTCAAACTGGACTTTGCTATTCTTACTATTTCTCACTGCAGTGTGTTTCCCCTGTATATCGTGGTCATCCTCCAGGCCCCCTCTCTCTGCTGTGATCTTCCTGCTGGTTGAAGTTAATGCAGCAGCTTTGGAACACTGAGACACGCTCCTCAGATGCCTCACTGTCCTGCTGTAATTTTGTATTTCTCCCTTTCTGTTTTTTTTTTTTTTTATCTTCAGTGAGTGAGCTGCCAGCTTTAGTTGTGTAGGTTACAGAGCAGTCTCACGGGAAGCTATCTGGTTACCTCTGCGTGTGTGTGTGTGCTTGTGCGTGTGTGAGGAGCGGCAGGCCGAGCATTTGTTGAGTGGAAAATGGCCTCTAAAGCTCCTCTACTCACCTTTCGCAGTGACAACATTTAGCACTGTGTGTTGTCAGCCCCCTACACCCCCCGCCCCTTGCACCCCCACCCATATTCCCCCCTTTTTTCAGGCTTCACAAACTGTTTCTGGAGTGATAGAAGGATGAAGTGATTCTGTGGGGGTAAATGCCCTTCAACAGATGGTCAGACACGACAGGGGGTAGTGGGTGGCAGTGTTGGTCGGTGGTGGGTGGGTTACAGTCTGGGGTCCCGGTCCACCTCCATCCCTCCACCCCCCCCCCCCTCTCTCTCTCTGTGGTTGAATGTGACAAAATGCAAAGTGGAATTCGCCGGCCCCTCCGGTCCAGAATTGGCCCGGGGAAAGAGCATGTGAGAGGCACGATGGCATGTCCTTCGCGGTCCGGGCGAGCTTGGCTGACAGCTGCGATGTTTATAGGCCGGCTTCGATGACAGTCAGGGGGGCGGGCAGCTCGGCTCTTTTCAGACAGGAATTAGGTTTGTCATCAGATTCTAAAATCCTTGTGATTTATGACGTTTCCACTCCTGTTTTCCCCTCTACCCCTTTGACCCCCACTGACAAACACCCAGCGGGGAGACGATGACATTCGGCAAAACTGTTTGTTTGTTTATCTCTTACTTTCACCGCAACTGATCGATTTGTTAAACGCCGCAGGCTCAAAAAGCAGCGACACATCTCACTGGACTTTGTTCTGCAGTCTGCAGTAAAACTGATTCATCATTCTTTCATTCACATCTTTAGGAAATAGTTGTGTTTGGTGGGTTTTTGGTCGGGTTTTATCTTCTGTTGGTCACCCACTCAAAAAAGCTGTCACCTATTTTTAGATGGGCAGCAGTTTGTAGCCACTCAGCACAGTCTGCTGTGAATAGCTGTTGTCACAGTGGACAAACTATTTTATCTCGGAGGTTTGCTGAGATGCACTCGAACCCTGCTGTTAAACATCCAACCATCTTCTGTCCCACTTTATCCAACATAGTTAACAAATGGAGACACAATAATCAACTTCCTGAGCTCGGGTTGAAAAAGTGCGTTTGAGACCATATTGTGGCTTTTATATCGTAATTTCATTATCGAGTAGCCTCAAAACAAACAGTTGATCGTCTTTCCTTCTCGTGTAGTTGGAAACAAATTGAACAATTTTTGGTTTTGATAAAGAAATGAGGAAAAAAATGGGTCATAAGGCTGAAGAGTAAAAATCAACATGTTCTCTTGGGTTCTGGTGAACGTCACCACCGGCAGCTGAATTTTTGTAGTTGTGACCTTCATTTTAAGGAAACAGATGTAAGTTTAGTCCTTTTTTTTCATGATAAATTACAACACTGAAAACAATATCTAACATATACACTCACTAGCACACTTTTAATGTGATAAAATCAAAAAGTTCGGCCTGAAAATATGCCTTTTCAGAGATAAAACCTGAAGTTTGTTTGAGAGCATCACGTTTCTTGGGTTAGATTCTGATGCTGGATTATATTAGGAGGTGCTTCTCTTGATGTTAATAGGTGCCAATGAAGCCGCTTAACAAAACACCTGCAGCCATGACACTCAATTATGCCAGAGCTGCTCGGGTTTGAGAAGTCCGTCGTCCTTCAGCGGTTCAATTCCCTCTGGGGCTCCAAGTGTCGATGTGTCAATTGGGCCAAGACAATGTCCTGCAGGTCGCTCCTGTTGTTCGTAAGTGCTTTGCATGGCAGCTCGCACCATTGGTGTGAATGTGAATGTGTGTGCGCACGAATGTGACTTACTGCGTGAAGCGCTCAGATGAGGTGAGCGTCACAGCTGCAAATGAGGAAAACATTGTAACACTCACTTTAAATGGCTCGCACTAATTAGCCAATACAAGTGCAGCTAGATTAACACATGCTGCACATTTGTCCACCTCACCGGCCTTCACATTCTGACTCCCCACCATGCAACATTAAAAAAACTAACAATACTGAGGAGGGTAGCCTTACAATATAAACGGATACCACACAGCAAGTTACAGGTGGTGCATAAGTTAATTAAAGTAAAGCTCTGTTGTGTTGAAATGTAGTCCTCATGGCCACCTTGTCACACACCAGGGAGAAAAAAATTCAAGGAAAGAAGTTGGCTCCTCTTTTCTGTCTGTGATTTGTCGACTTGTTATATTGAAGCCAAACACTGGTGCACACCAGTGTCTTAATTCTGCTCACCAAAACTTTTGTCTTTTTTGAAATGGAGCTCAGTTGCGTTAATGTCTCATTTGAATTGATCAAAATCATAGTATCCAGAGAAGCCTTTGAGGCCTTTTCGTAGTGTTGACAGACGCTCAAAATGAAAACTGACTTTGTCTTGAATTACCAGGTGAGAAAAGAGATGATGGAACTTGGTGAGTGTGTAGTTTGTCAGCACAAAACCAGCGGTCATGCCTTTATCTTTTGATGAGCAGGTTTCCCCCCCGATCTGTCTGATCCCCTCCTGCTCGCTGCTCTATCATTTAATTAAAGGAGGTTTTGCAAACCTATCATTTACATGGAAACCCCCTCTGATCAACTCTCTCATGGAGAGCTCACGTGCGGAGCAGCGTCTCACTCGGCGTGAGAGTGAAATGACAAAACATCTCGCCTGACAACCAATTAATGAGGAGATTACGTGTGGAACATCTCTTTTAATAGGAGAGTGTCATCAATACCGAGAGAGCGGTGCAGTTATGCGCGGGGGGGGGGCTCGCTGGAGGCATGCAGGCTGATCACTGTGGTGTGTGTGCGTCTGAGTGTGTGTGTGTGTGTGCGTGTGTGGAGGGTTATTTTAGGAGTCAGATATTAGGAAATAACTGTGGTTTGATTTCAGAATACAAAGTCAAGGCTGGTATCAAACACGGCGGTCAGGTTTCATGCTGCCACATTTAAACTTTACTGTAGTGCAAGTTGAGCTCTTTGTGATTAATAATTTATGTTTATGTTGTTACACACACTTGACAACAATTCACTCCTTCACATTCTAGTATCTTATCAGAGACGCACAGAAATTGGGCGAAATTATGTGAGCTTACGTGAGTCAGACAGACTTCATCATCTGTTCTTTTGGGAACTGTTTCCTTTTGAGTTTGATTTTTTTCCCCCAAAAGTTGAAAATTCTCAGTTAGATTTTCCTTCTTGAATTACAGATTTTATTGTTTTTGTTCCCACAAGTTTTTTTTCTCACCCATCAAATATAAATCTTGATTGTTTTTACTCATTTTGATTGTACCAACTGTGTTGATGGAACTCAGAACTGAAGTTGCTCCAGTTTTTTAAACCAAAGAAATGCTGATGGTTCAGACCACATCTCTGTCTGCCCTGCCCATGTGTCCTTGGGACAACCCCCCCCCTCCCCCGAACTCAAATGTAATAGGCTGCATGATACAGTGAAATGGACTTGACAGCGAGTATTGCGTCTTCCCAAACAGTCATGGAGTCGCCCCTCCTTCTGTCTACCTGCACGTTCTGCCTGATCATCAACAATTAGTGATTGTCACCATCTGACACAATCCACACACTAGTCCCTTCAAAGTAGAGTCCAGAACAACCTGAAGCACTGTCACATGTTTCTGTGGAGTTTTTGGTGTGAAGCTTAAAAAGCATCTGCTGTGATTGTGCTGGCTGAAGGTCCCACAATGTGAAACCATTTTTGGCTTTTCGGCGACATCAATAGAAGTTTATGCAGCGAGGGAAACATCTCACTATTTTCAGTCTTGCAGTATTTCAAAAGGAAATCAAGCCGGGCGGCATTTCTTCACATCTTAAAAAAATGACACTCAGCTATGTGACACTTCCCCTCTCCTTATCGTGGGAATTTATAAGCCCTCCTCTGCGCCAGGTGCTGCGAGTGGAGAATGCACACACACACTCAACACACACACACACACATTCAGAGTGCTGACACATGTCAATCATGTCAATTCCCAAATAAATCAGACATACAGCTTATGAGGTTTCACACCCTAACGTGTGGAGCGTCTAATGCTCACCAACATGCATCACAAGTGAAAACCATAAAAATACACTAACGCAGACACACACACACACACACACAAACAACTCTCACACATAAGTGCACTAATTTGTGTCCCTGTGGAAAGGCCCGTTATTCCCAGCTCCCAGCTTCTCCATCCTATCTGGTCCTGCTGTTAACGGAGGGTATTTCACAAGCTGTAAATTCAGAGCACATATATAAATCACAGAGGGCACACTAGGCTCAGTGGGGGGGGTGGGGCGTGACAGGATCTGCAGACTTTTGACCTCAGGGTCACCGGTGCTATTCCAAACCCAGTGGAGCTGTTCATTCACTGACTGGAAGACGGGGAAGGAGGAGGAGGAGGGAGGAGGAAGAGGACGTAGAATCTGTTGCTGTGAGAGGAGAGTCCAACAGGTCCACCACAATGAAAACAAGTGGAAGCAAAGTGAAAACAAACCTCCCAAACATACTCAACAAAATTGCTTTAACTGGACATAAGCCTCTTTTTCTTAAAAAGTTATTGAAAATGAAAGAAAGAATTCAGAAACACACACACCTGAATAAAATAGCCAAATCTAAATAAGTCAGGAATTCTGTGGAAAAGGAACACAAACATTATACAGTTGTTAGATTGCGTTCAAATGTAAATGTTGGTGGTTTGATCTTGCTCTCTTCATGTGTCGGTGTGTCCTTGAGCAGGACGCTGAACTCCATATTGCTCTCGATGGGGTGTGTGTGTGTGTGTGAGCGTCTTCTGTGGTGCATGTGAAATGAAATTGTGTATTTGGGAGGGAAAAACTTCAATGACCTCATATTTGCCAGGTGCTCAAACAATGTTTATTACCACTATATCTCCGCTGGGACTTTTCAGTGGTCATGACAGACAGACCCTGAGATATAAAACTTCAAAGTGCTGATGGTGCACAGGCAGAGATGTTCACTGATAGGGATGTGCAGGCAACAGCAGTCTTACTTGGGTGCAGTTACTGATCGAGAGTCAGATTTGGTTCGAATGTCCGTCGCAGAAACGTGATACTTAATTGGAGCTCCGTGCGCAGAACAATCTGCTAGGAGTCCACGTGGAACCGGATCGCCCGAGCTTTCCACCTGTGCGGCGGACCAAAGAAAACAAACCGTATCTGTGACCAGGCACAAGTCGGGGATCGTCCGTGGCTCGATGCCGGGGCACATGGCTCGCCAGCTGAGATTTGTTTCCCCCAAAAGTTGCAACAAGACGCCCTTTTGCCCCCTCCCCCCTGCCTCCCACCCGATCCGCTCCTCTCCCGCTGATCCATCATCGGATGACAGTAGTGTCCATAGCTGAATTTCTGCTCCACAAATAGCCCGGCCAGACAAGCCTCACTTTTTTGAGCCTCCTCAATCTCCGGCTATCTACAGTAAGTCATGCGTTATGCATGGTGGTCTGTGGACACACTCAGTCTGCAGGCGAGTACGACGACCCCTGCTGCTGCCCCTGTCGACCCCCCAGACCACGATATTTTAGTCCCACGTTCCCCCCTTTGCCCCCCTCTTCGTCCTGCTCTCTCTTTCTTCTAATTTTACCATATCACCTCTCTCCTTGTGCACTCGGGCCCCTGTCATGAATCATCTCCCTGCAGGAAGTTTAAAAAAACCCAAACAAAAACAAAACAATACTTTCTGAAGACACAGGCAGCAATTCTCAAGACGTGACAACAACTTCACCCCATATTTTCCCTCACCCCCCAAATATTGTTATCTCAGCAGGAGGTTTCAACGATGTCTGTCATGAATCTACCAGCCGACAAAAGTTAGCACTCAGCGAAGTGTGCGCGTAACCTCAGCTCCTGTCTGACGGCGAGACATCCACACCAACAATTAGAGCTTAATAAATCAGTTCCTCATTTTAACACCTTGATTCCCCCTGCAGAGCAAAGCCTTCACAGCCTGATGTCTTGGTTCGTGGACGCCGTCTCTGCTAATTAACTGTTCAAGCTGCAGGTGCATCTCCTTCAGTGATCTTTGTATTAGTGCAAAACAGTAGAGATCATATGTATTCGGACATATTTGAAGAATTCTAAACATCACACATTAATACTCTGTCAGTTGTTTAAATAGTCATAAGGTCTAATTTTAAAGCATTATTTTGTATAGATTTCCCATTTTTTTTTGTTGAAGCAATTATAACATCTGGTTCACAGTATGAGAAAAAACTTAATTTAATATATACATAAAAAATAAATTTGACAAATTTTAAAATCCAAATTTTTTAACAGATTTTTGAAAGACAAATTACATTTTTTCCATTTTTTAAATTATTCAGAATTACTGAATTACAAAATTATTCAGTTACATTAACTGTCATATTATGCAATATTAAGATCAGTGTAATTGCTAACATATGCATATACAACAATGAAAAAAACCTTTTGTAAGAATATTCAAACATGATGTCTAACTGTAAAGTTTTACTTTAATGTTTTAGGCCTACGTCTTTTCCAATTAGTTGATCTTGCCTTTCAGCAAAAGTGAAAAAAATGACAAAAAGCAAATGAGGATTTTTAGTATTTTGAGTATTTTTCTCTTGGAAAAATAAGCAGTTTCTGCTCTTTGGATTTCAGTCCAGGACTTGTCCGATTCGTCTCTCTGGACGCTTCAATGTCTTTCTGCTTCCAGACCATGAAGCTGCAGACACAAATCCAAGTCTAGCACAGGTGCTGTTTTGTGTCACAGCAAACTGAAGAGCTGTTCCTATTTCAGAGTATTACTTTAGCTTCATCTGATACGGCATGTTTCTCCTGTGCTGCCATGATGAATGGGCACACAGGAGGGCAAAGGAACGGTTACGTATGGCGATGGCATCTGTGTGTGAACGGGCGCGGGAGGGGGCGAGAGGGACGAACACCTGCGTTGGAGGCAATTTGTCTTTGCACAAAGAATGTGACAGTGACCCCGGGATGAAGGTGAGTGTGTGCGAGTCAGTGAGTGAGTGAGTGAGTGTGTGCATGCGTGTTTGTGTGTATGAGTGGGTGCAGGCCTTTTTGACCAGCTTTTTCAATCCCAAAATCTGTTCGCAGATACAATCGTGTTATGGCAAGTCATCTGAAAAATAGGGACAAATATCACGCCTGCTGGAAGTACAGCATCTCCATTGGAGTGATGGTGCTTTTTGTTGTCAGACTGAGGTTATGATCAGGCCACAACAGGTTAAAAGTCAGGAATTAGAGCCTGAATCTAGCAGGAAGTGATCATAAGCCAATGGAAAAGTTTGCGACATTTGATTCTAGCTGTGTGTGTTGTAAAGGGACACGATGCATGGTCCAAGCTGCTTGGTCAGGACGGATGTTTAGAACAATGGTAACAATTATGTTGGAGTTAAGGATCAAACTCTTAGTTCTGATAGTAAAGGTAAAGTTAGAGGGTCTTTCAGAGCATTTCATTGAGACAAAATGCAAAGCTAGAACATTCATCTATTTCTGACCTGAAATTGCTAAGATGCAAATGAACACAATGTCTGTTTGGCTCTGTGATGTAGATGCAACATCTGGAGTGTTCACAAGCCAGTTTAGGTTGGTCCCACCCACCTGTAGCCATGACATGGATACCATCCCATGAATGTATCACTTCCTACAATTCCTGCAGCTGTAAAACTGGTGAGGTTTGTGAGTGAGCGGGGGGCGAGTGTGACCGATCATGCAAAGTACTTAGAAACTGCTCAGGTGGTACAATATTGCAAAAAAGAGTTGCAATTGAAATAAAAGTTGCTTTCAAATATGTCACTGCTTTGACCAACTGATATCTGGGTGAAGCCACTTCAGGCCACTGACATCAATCCACAGAGCTGCTTTTTACATAATATCTTTGATCATAAAAATGTAGCTAAATTGAAGTCATTGTAAGTTCTGGCTTGATTGCGCCAAGGCTTCCAATAATATAACAACAACATGTCTCACATTAAGCATTTTGGCCCATGTCACTGCCCATCTAACTTTTTATTAGCCTGAATGTTTGGTCGACTGCTTCAACATTAGAAGGTCTATTGAAACCCAACCGGCCTCCCAAACGCCGCCTCTCCATCGCACTTGGTATGCCCTGGATGGTCAAGTGGAACATTCTCTGCAGACTGCATTTCACTGGGTTGGCTCAGATCCGCTTTAATCACCTCAGCGATGGCTGAGCTGCAGGTATAGAATTTCAGCACAGAGCGACAGAGCATGGACCCCCCCCTCCCGAATGACTTTACCATCACTTGGCCAGGCAAGGTTTTACAGGGTCAGAGCGCACTTATATCAACACGCACTGACGGCACTTTTTGGAACCCAAATCTTTGTGGACCTGTCGAGTAATTTTAGGTCATAGTTATATCTGGAAACACTCACCATAAATCAAATTTCACCTCAGCTAATTCAGTAGGACTCACTTGTTTACTTGCGCTTAAAATTGCAGTCAGGCTGAGACAATAGCACCAACAAACAAAAGCAGGTGCCTTCAAAATAAAAGCACTGGACAGTTGTCATATCTGCTGCATGTTTTATTTTACTATTTAGCTACAAATCGAAGTGTAAAGACAACAGTTTAATATTGTTTGCAAGCATTCGTTGGGATAAACAACAAGTTTGTTGATAGTTTGTTGAGTTTTTGCATTACGAGGTTAGCACGAAGTTTTAAAAATAGTGAGACAGATTCACACTTGCTGTGGGTTTACCATTTAAACAGCTGGTTAGGTGAGAGCGCTTGTATTTTCTGAGTGGAGCTTGGTGCTATGGATAGCATGTCAGCTCGCCGAGCCAACACTCTGTGTTTCACTCGACCTGAAATCAAACGACGGGAAGATCCCCTCAGATCTGAGGACAGATCTCATCCATCTCCAGGATATCAGGTGCCTGTTGGTCCCGTTAAACTAGTCATCTGTGCATAAAATGTAATATTATACAGCGGCCGTCCACGGCCCCTCCCCTCCCCTTCAGCCCACTGTCACGGTGCCATGGGCCCGATCGTTTACACCGCTCATACTGTGTGTCAGCAGGTCGTTACGTTTATTTCAGATGAACACCAATTAGCTAGCTTCTAATTAATCAGCACTTTCCCCGATCCTGCATGTCACACGAGCTCAGTCCGTCATCGCAGAGGAGCTGGACCAGAAGCTGCACGATCGTCTCAAGTAAACTGAGGCAACTGTGTCATTTTTTTCTGGCTTTCATTTGCTGCCTTAACCTCCTTTTGTTTACAGATCACTTGACCAAAATCTGGATGTTAGGTTTGAGTTGAACATCCCACCAGCTGCGCTTAACAGAAGCTGCAGAGATAAATCGAACCAAGGAAACGTGACCAGCCCTATTATCAAGCTAACAGAGTTAAAATGAAGAAGCAAATTGCAGCCTCTTTTGAAAAATACATATGCAGCTGATGATAGTGAGTTGAAGAAAGAGATACACCCAATTTCTAAATTCATTTCCTTTGATTATTAAATAATGACAAAATGGCCAATCATCATTTAATACCTTATGACTGGCCCCTCAATTTGTGGCCCCTGCCCCCCCCATCCCCTGTAAAGTTGTGCTCTGGATGCACTCCTGTTCAGAGAATACAATAACGTTAACAATTACAGGACTGTGTGTGGGATCGAAGCGTTGGCGCGTCACCCAAAGGTGCCGGCATTCTTGGAGCAGCAGATGAAAGAGTGGGGAGACTAAAGTAGTTCATGATTTGATCTCTCCATCAGTGAAAATAGCTTGCTATGATAATCATTTCAGAAGACATGATACGATGCTGACTGATGAATAGTGTTGTCTGTAATTATATCTAAATTGATTTATGGGGATACATTTCCAGAGCGCTTCGGTGACGCGTAAGGTTGCACCTGTTGGGCCAGATGGAGCTATAGATAGGCCGCAAGGTACACTGCCGATGTACAATGCACACTACATGTACAAATATTCAGACTGCATTAGAAAGTGATGTAGAATTCTGTGTACATTGATAAACAGTGAGTAGTTTATGTCAGGGTTGCTTGAGGGATTATTGTCAAAATACACAGACTGACTTCCTATTTCTGTGGGCAGGTAATAAAACTCCAGCAACCTGAGTCATTGTTTACTTTTTGTGTTATTCATATAACAAATCTATTACAGTATACTTTTTATATGGATATTAAATTTCCACATGCACACCGATGAAAGATTAACTGTCCTGACTTGACATGCTCCTGAATGGAAACGCCTGCGGTCGCAATAAAGTTTATATTACTACCTTCTTGGTCAGTTGAATTTTAATACTGCGCCACCGGGAGGGGCCGTCTGGAGGGTCAGCGCAACCTTTTCCTGTCATTGAGTCGCTCCTCGGAAGCGCAAATTACAGCTGGGTGGGCTTTTCACATTAAAGGCCAGTGGAGATCTATAAGAAGAATGGGCAGCGACCCCACCTCCACCCCACCCTCCCACGCCTGGCACGCTGGTGGGCTGCGGGCGCATGATCCAGATTTCGTCACATCACATGAAGATTCCTCGGCACACACATCAATCTCTCAGCAGCACGACCGGCGGTGACTCAGGCTGCCGGTATGTGCTCCTGTGCAGGGTACAGCTGTTAATGGGGGTGTGAGTGCAGGTGCGCCAGACACACAATTCTGATGGAAAACACTCACTTCTGGCATCACCTGAAGTGTGACGCTGTGTCAGTGGGAGAAGTGTGCATCACTGCTTCAAACAGGAAATGCTAAGGTTCTGGAAAGTGTCCTGTTCTGGGTTTATTCAAATTGTGCAGTCAGGACTCAGTACGCCTAATAGCAGGCAAAGCGTTGGCCCCTCTCTGGCACCCGTCCACGGGGGTCCTGGACCCCAGGTTGGGAAGCTGGATGTTGCAGGTACTGTGAGAGAGAAAGTCCAATCAGTGTAACATGGTGGCCACAAAAAAAGCATTCAAACCCCCCCTCAATGTTGACCTGAAATTGGCGCCAGAGAACTCGTCTGTCACCGCTGGAGGTGGAACCTGTGCCTGTAATTCAGTCATTCACACTGCAGCACAGACACAGTATTCATCAGGTAGCCTCATTCACCCCATCCTGCTGTTCTCCGCCGACTAACCTTTAGGCTAACGCCGCTGCTGCACCCGTGACTTCTCCATCACAGCGAGCCCCGGCGAAGGAATGTGAAAGCCAAACAGCGAGCGGGGGACTGTGAGAGGACGTGTTTCGAAAGCACGTGGCACCGAAAACGTCCGCCTTGTTTTGGCCAAAGATACACTCGCATTCGCGGAGATATCCTGCGCCAGAGATTACATCTTTTTCAAAGTAAATAAATGGAATTATGATGTTTTTCTTGGCCGTGCACATTGTTTATAAAGACGCAGAGAGAGCAGTCCGTTCACACTTTAGGTGATAACTACAGTGGGTCTTTGTGAGGGCCAAGTGCTGGACCAGGACTGATAGTTTACCTTGGAGGCTAAAATTGAGTTCAACTTTGTGTGCAAAGTTGTCAGGATTTGTACCTTGTTTGCAGAGCCTAACCCCATTTGTGTGTGTGTGTGAGAGAGAGCGTGCATGGTCGAGCCACCCAGTTTGTGTGTCAGCCTGTGGGTAAAACTTGTATTTTATTTGAAAAAAAGATGAAGATGGAGGACTTTTTTTTTTCTTCTTCTCCTAATAACACTCAGCTGACTTTGGCAAGCCACAAGCAGAATGATGGATGCATTTCTCAAGCAGAACAGAAAAGGCTGTAAGTTGATACAATTGCAAAATGCTTACAAAGAGTAATTCAGTAGCGATTCCTGTGTCGTCGTCAACGGGAGAAACGAAAGCAAGTCGCCGCTGAGTTAGCCGATTCAACTGGCGCGCAGCTTCAGGAGTCTCGTTAGCACAACAGTTTGTTTTCCTGCTCAGAGGTGAAACGGCCCTCTCTGCACCTTCACTGAAATACTGTCACTGCCGTCGCCGCCCGGCTCCCGCGACCCCACCATACCTACGTGGATGTTTACAGAGAAGGCCTCTGATAAGAACTGACAGGTCAATAAAAGCAGAAATATCATCAGCTCCGCCAATAACCACGGTCCCGGCAGCTACAGAAATATCTCCCGCCCAGCCGCGGCCGACTCCTCTCCAAACGTCGCCGTCCGTCTTTTTTAGAAAGGTGCTAATTTTATGACACCGGAACATTCAAACCCACAGATAATGATGAGAGTTCAGCGCCAGGCTGGGAAACTGGGTGGGTTGAGTATTTTTCAATGCCAGCATGTGGCGGTTCTCGTGCCAGTGATGCAGACTTGAGGTTTCTGAGCACTTTGGCCACATATCAGCCCGTTACCAGCCGGTAACCAAGTGCCGGGACTGTCTCTCAACACCCTGGTACGTTGAGGTGTTTACTGACAGTCTTCACACGTGTATCACAGTAGGTCAGACGGCTGTAGCAGCCCACTCTCGCAGCACTCTTACTATGAGCCACACACTTACTTTTACAACTGCTAATCTTCAGGTAGTACATACCGTACTTCATGTATAATAGTATCAGGTGGACGTGGGGGCCTTTAATTGTGGTCCTCACAGCAGAAATTTCATTGAATTCATTCTTGAGGTTTTTTTGTTGTGTTATTTATTTTGCCAAACAGAAGAATTTAGATTATCTGCATTTTTTCAGCTTTCTTTATTAATCTTTGTAACGAATTCATTTATTAGTTCATTAGTTTACTAATTCATGTGTTCAAGTGTTTTTATTAAGTCTGTTTGTCTTTAATCTTTTACTTATCAATTTAAAAATGCAAATCACACATAAATATGTACACATTTTGTCTTTCATTCGTAATGTGATTGTTTATTTTGGATGTATTCATGACCAAAAATGTAAACGTAAACAAATGTTTTGCTTAATTTCTTTCATAATCTTTATTCATCTAATATTATTTTTTATTTTAAAATTTTTTAATTATTTGATTTTAATTTTTGGTTGTCTGTGTTGCTCTGGACCTAATACTAAAAGTAATCCCACTGATTTTTATCAACTTTTTTTTTATCAAATAAAATAAATATTAAGTTATGTGAACTATACATATTAACTATTTGCCATAACAACATAAATACTCAAAAAAGTGGAAGTGGCCCCAGATTTGATTGTTTATTTCTAAACTTTTTTATTTATTCACTAAGCCTTAGAGAAAGGAAAAAGAAACTCGCGTCCAGTAGCTCCAATGGACCTTGAGGGAGGAAAATCCATTGAATTTTGCCAACTAAACACTTTTGAACACATAAAGTTTCCTTTGAAATTAGATTCCTCCACTTAATCTCAGTTTGACCAGTCGTGAATGTTACATAGCTCAGTCCATATCTAAATGCTGGTGAGGACACAGACTGATGGTTTGTACACAAGAATTGAGACTGGAAAAGAAGCAATAAAAGGTATTGAGCATGACCAAGTATTAAAGATGAAAAAGTTGAGGTAAAACTGTAAACATCACGAGTAACACCTTTGGTCAGCGCAGTGGGACAAAAGCCAGGAGGCCCCTGGCACTCCTCATGTCCTCCAGTGGGACACCAGATAAATTCTGCTGTTATATCGGGCCGACCGGCCGGCCGGTCGTTGTTTTGCTCTTGTCCAAACTGTTTGATGCTCTATTTCCGTGCACACTTGAAAGACCTCTCTGTCACATTAATCAGCGCCGTGCTGAATGCCGCGCAGTGTTTTCTGTCAATCCAGAAGGCCTCCGCCTGCACCAGCAACAATTTATTGGAAAAAAAAAACGGCGGCTATATTTGTAGCAGCAACCTTTTGCCGGACCTCACCAGCTGATGTCAGTTAATTATTTGTGCCCCCCCCTCCCCCGCTTCACCCCCCCCCCCTCCGCCACCCCTGAATTTAATACGTTTTTTTTCTGGTGCCAACCCTCTGGGTACGCAGAATCAAGGTCCCCACGCATACACGCAGTCATACAGGCAGACCCTCACATATGCACAACTTCAGATGTGAGTGCACACATGCTGACGCACACAAATAAACACACTAGCAGATGCCGTCTCTCGCTGTCGGTCAGCGCGGAAAATCAAACGGTCCATCCATCTGCTGGTGTTATTCCTAGCAACCAAAGTTATGTTGCTACAGTAAAGATCTCCCCACATGAACTTGTCAATCAAGCTGCAGCAACTTAATGTTTTTATTGCTTTGTCCCCCCCCCCCCGCCGACACGTCTCGCTAACCTCATTTGGATTTTCCATCTGTGCCAACATTGTAGTTTCACTGCCTCATCGGGTCAGCGGTGTTTATCTGTTTACAGCTTTCTTCTGCTAACTTTAGATGCCTCCGCGCTCATTAAAACATGGCCGCAAGACACGGGGACTTTATGTTCTCAGAGTCCAAAGGCCAAATGCACGTCTGACGGCCTGAGTGAATGACGGCCGCGCTCCAGCAACTTGAGGACAAATTGCAAGTTTGCCGCGGGTGCTGCTGAAACGTGTCACCGCGCTGGATCGATCGAGCTGTTGCGAAAAGGCGAAGGGGGGAAAATAAATGGTGCTGTGTACAATCTGTACGTCATGGTGGGTGAAAGCCACATCTGTTTGGACAAATGTGTGATTTAGGGTTGTGGGTTTAAGTGGGGGGAGAAAAACCAGGAAAACTTGATAAACCACACAAATCCACCATAACCACAGAAAGCCTCCGTAAACTAGAGTAATGCTCAAATGAAGTGTGAGAAAAAGGGGGAAAAGAATGACTTTGTAATACCTTTAACGACACGGTTTACTCTGGGATGAGTGTCGTGTTTCCGCGGAAATATTGCCGCGTCCGAAATGTGGGGCAGCATTTGTCTCATTTTGCACGCCGACTTACTTTTTGGTATCACACTGGAAATAGTTATGGTTGGATTTCAGGCCGCTGTGACGATCTTTTCTTCTGCCTCTATTAAAAACAAACCCTATGTGTTTACTGCTGAGGGAGGCGTTTCAGAGGGGGGACGGCTTCAATAGTGTTAAACGTTTCATGATGCAGTCTTCGTTATTTTTCACACTCTGTCCGAATACTTTCTGTCTTTTGACCACAACTCCAGCAATTTTTATGATAAAGTGCACAATATTCTATTTTTTCGCTTCAGTCGACCCTTTAACTTCTATTCCGTTGCCACTGACATGAATTGTCACTTTTACTTCTCTGAATGACTTTGAAGCCATTTCGCAATATTTAGAGACCTCAGAGAAAGTTGTCAAAACATCACGTCTTAGAAAATAGGAATTTTCTGGCACTTTTTGCACTTTCTGCTTGAAGAGTGGATCATGTTGTTTGTGCACAAACACAAACATTTCAAGTGTCCACTTGCGTTTTTTTCTGTAGGAAAGTAATCGAAGTTGTCTGGATTTATGGAATTATTAAACTTTTTCAGCCTATTGGACAAAACTCAGCTGTTTGTGGTCTTTCTGGGGAAGCCAGTTGGACCTTTGAATTAAAAGCAATAACTGAAAGTAGATGATCTTATGACTAGGCATGATTACCATGAATAAATTGCTGCACACAGTATAAGTGGCAGAACTGTAACAGGTGGTGAAAACAGTGACATCAGCAGATTTCTGGGAAGGCCCTCAGAGATCAACCTGCACCTCCCGGTACAAAAAGCAGCAGCACAAGTGTCTCGGCTCAATCTGGACCAGCCGCCGACCTCCAACACAACGCGACCTTGTTCCGTGATTACACAACCGCAGCGCGACACGAACGGGCTAAGGTGGGATGTAATGGAAAAGGTCTCAGAGTTTCCTGTGTTCCCAGTGCGGCGCACGCTCTCCGTGGCCTCCGCTTTGCCTTTGTAACTTCACAGACCCCCCGAATCTCCGACGCTTCTATAAAACCCGTCTTTAAATGCGATGCAGGCAGCAGGTGGGGGCTCCATGCCATGCCAGGAATGTGGAGCAGGGGGGGGAAAAAAAACCCTCTGTGGGGGCTTAGAGATGCCCCTTGGCACTGTGGAGGAGACCTCGGCGGGGTTGCCCTTTAAGGCTGCACGGTCAGTGAGAACGGAGTTCAGCTTGAAGTCTCTACATGTGAACCTGTCACTCTTACGCTCTGGAGGCTTGGTGGTGGAGGAGTGTGTGTGTGTCTGCGTGCATGCGCGCACGCACACACGCGCGTGTGTGTGGAGGGGGGTGGTGGATTTAGACCATTAGTTCTGGGCTGCCCAGGCACACACTCACATATGTGTGGAGAGTCACTGAGGTCTTTCTGCTAATTATAGGCTGAAATCTGACAGAGAAAAATTAGAGGGAAAAGGGACAGCTGCAGGGTCCCGTGGACAAGCGAGGGAAGAGGAGAAGGGAGAGTAGAGAAGAGGGGAGGGGTTTGATTTCTTTCTAAATCCTCGGACCCCCTCCTTTCCCCCAAAAAACAGAATTCAATCATCTCGGGGTCCTCCTCGCTCCCTCCTTACAGGCCCGCTCGGCCTCCCTTGTCGGGCTCAGACGGGAGGTCGAAGGTCAGTCCCAGACGGGATCACTGCAGGTTTCGCGGGACGTCCCATCTTTTCCCTGAACTAATGCCATTTCCTCAGGAGAGCTTAGCCAGCAGCCAGAGCAGAACCCAGAGACCTCCCCGGTGTGAACCCGCCACTATCACGTCAGACGCTTACTGACACATGGTGCCCACACACACACACACACACACACACGCACACACACACACACACACAAAGTAGCACCATGCTGCTGTCCCCACAACAGCTCTGAGGTCAAAACAAACCTCTGAAGGAAAAGATTGAAAAGCACCTCTATCACAAGGCATTTGATAGTAATGGCTACTTTTTATTCTTTAAAGTGAATGTTAATCAAATGTTAAAAGGCATAAATACGGTATTTGCCATTCCCTCATTAAAAAAAATTGGGGGACCCCGATTAGTGTTAGAACGTGTTAGAAGTAGATCTGCACATTTTAGTGAAAACTCGAATAAGACACTTATAAGGCTTGAAAGCATAGCTGGGAAAATTGCTTGATACTTCTATATTGAAGGTCCTTGATTCTGTGTGATGGTGACAGATGGTACCTTCACCCTCACTGTAATGCATGAGTCAGCTTAAGAAAGGAGCAGGGGGTACAAGTCCTGTAATTGAAAAGTCGCCTTTTTTCAATGCAACCTCTGTTTCCCCTCTCTCTCTCTCTCCCTCTCCCTCTCTCTCACTCTCTCTCTCTCTCTCTCTCTCTCTCACACACACACACACACACACACACACACACACACACACACACACACACAC
>JASSRZ010000023.1:17585295-17604009 GCA_032164315.1 Malacoctenus gilli | reverse complement strand
TCCCTCTCTCTCTCTCTCTCTCTCTCTCTCTCTCTCTCTCTCTCTCTCTCTCTCACACACACACACACACACACACAGAGCTTGGGACTGCTCAGGTTTGCCATAAAAGCCACGCAGTGACTGTTTACTGTTTGGGAGTCAGTTAGTCAGTGCAGTCCTCATAATGTGCGACTGTGCAAAATGTCTCTCGATGTTGGTGTAATATTGTAAGATCATTATCTTGTTACAGAGTTTTCCGTGAGAACGCAGTGGGCTCGGCTCTCTTACAGCCCGAGACACAGTAGCCGAGCCCGCATCGCTTCCATCGGCGGTCTGATTGACAGGTGTCCACCAATCCCCCCCTGGCTTTACGCCGGAGATCCATAGAAGTTGAGTGGACCCCCTTCCCCCCCCCCCCAGTGTGGTGAAGGCTGACCTTGCCCGGTTCATCAATAGCATTCATTGCTCCCAAGTTGTGTGTGTGCGCGCGAGTGTGTGTGACAGGTGCTCAGGCCTGAACCTCGGCCCCCGGCCCCTCCAACCTAAATCCTGCTGGTTTTTATTGGTCCCTCTGCCTCTCCCCTCATCCCCATTTCCTCCTGGGACATTTAGGAGCTCGGCTCAGGTCTCCTCTGGCTCAAATTAAATGCCTGTGGTTAATTAGCTGAGGTGGAAACCCTCACCAGTGTACTCGAGCCTGGGAACACTGGAAGATGTGTGGCTCCCCGCCTGAAAACAAGTCAGCATTTGTAGATTGTCAGTTTATCCCACAAAATCTTAGAAAGGACACACTTCTTTTTCGTCATGCTCTTTCCATCTGACCTGTAGGCATCAGCAGCTCCTGCTGGCTGCAGAACATTTGGAAAGGGGCTCATATCTCCCCCCTGGTGGCCAAAGCTTTTTATGCACCCTGTAAACCAAGCTCATCGTCTCCTCACTGAAGGAACCAGAAACTGACCAATTTAATGTTAGTGTTAATGTTTTCATGGTAAGCCCTTCAGATACAGACTCTTTGTATGTGTGTGTGTGAATGATAAAACAAAACCCTCCGAGAGTGACATATTTCAACAGGTTATTCATACATGATGATTAAAATGTTTTTTTTCTTGTAAATTATGTCATCTTAGAGCTTATTATCCGGCAGGTAATACTACAGGATAATTATGCATAAATTATATTCATTAAACTCTTTGTATATTTTCGTTGGCTACAAAGTGTTTTGTTGGTTTTTGGTGTTTTTCTTTAAAGACATCCTAAAGGACCACTTTTGTACTTGAAATCTGAAATATAACTTCTGTCAATAAAACCATGAACATTTACTGATAAAATTTCTTGAAAAAGGTCCAATAGGCCTCAAGATAAGTTGGCAATTGTCACTCTTATGCAATCCTGTCCTTATCTAAGTTTGACATGGAACATAAGTAACAAAATTGGAGTTTGTAAGTTTCGATTTTAGCAGTAAAAATAGCAAATGTATAATGATATTGTGACACTGTGGCCCCTGCTGCCTGCATGTGAAGGAGTGAATGTGACTTACAGCATGAAGTGCATCCTACTGTCACCACAAAGCTTCGACTGGTTTTGTACTTGCTGCTGAGCAGGTCGAGGTGTTAAAAAAATGAAGCAGTGCGGGTCTCGGTGTGTGTTCTTTAAATTCTATGAGACCGTTTCCATTTTCATTCTTAGGACCAAAAAGTCTCTGTGGCCTTCTATGGCGCTGAACTCATTTTGTTGTTGTACAAGTCAGTCGGCTTTGCAGACTCATTTAGACCGCCTGCAGGAGCATGTAAAGCAGGTTGTGGGTGAGGCTTAAACAAACCTGTCTGCCGCTCTTCAAAATTGAAGGACTTCAAAAGCAATTTTCTGCGTTGGGATGTTGCCTTATACTGTCTTTTGTTTTGTTTTTGTCCTTTTATCTACACAATGGAGATTAGAGTCTTATAGTGGTAAGATGCTAATCTGTAAACTGCATCAAACTCTCATCTTGACATTAACAAAAGAAATAACCAGCCGCAGCCTTCAGATTGAGTGACGTGCCAAGTAACACACACTGTGACTCAGGTTTCTTCCTTGAATTGCCGCAGCTTCACCCTCCCTTGTTGTGTGCAGCCTGCTCTGCTGTACGACTGTGTGGTGTGTGAGAAGTTGTTAACACCGTTATTCCTAAACCAGATGAAGGCCGTGGGGCTGGTTGTTCGCGGCACTGAAGCTTCTGCGGCATCCCGAGGGGAGCGAAGCCAAGCGGCCGTCACATGACCGACGGCATTAACACCAAACACCTGTGGGAGGGAACAAAATAGCCTCATAGTTCCCATGGTTGAATATGAGGAGTGGTAAGTGACTTTAAAGTGATCAATGGCGATCCCTTGCTGCATGTGTTTGGAGCAATGATGTGTGATGACAAAAGCAGGAGGATAAAATCAGTCAAAGGGATTTAATCTGTCAGCTTCAGATTAATGCAAGTAAATCAGACGTGGGAAAAAAAGGGTTTGTCTTCACAGCTTCAGAAATGTGAAGCTGTCGGTCCTCGTTTGGAGTGAATTGCTGAGATCAAACTGACATTCTGAATAATGTCCCTATGGGAAGACACCTCACATGAAGACACCTGTTACAGACACGGTCAGAGCAAGAAATGATTTTCATTGTATGTATTTTCAGGGAGAAAAGATAGTTTTGTGAATGGTTGATTCTTTGGCCATGATTCTCTTTTGTTCAGGCATAGTGACTGACTTTTACTTTGAAGGAGAAATCTATAGTATGTCTATGTGACAGTCAGATTTGTATTTTGTCTTGGACCTGCTTCCAATTGTTTTCACCAATGCAAAATTGCACCATATTTAAAACAAAGTTTTGAGCAAACTTGCATCATAAAGAAGTTTTTCACTGGGAAAAAAGTTTACAATTTTTTGCCAGATTCACTCTTTTATCACAAAATGAAAGAACACAATGACTGACCTTCATCCTCCAAACGGACGCTTTGTCTTTTGACTGTTCCTCAGCTTCTCCTGTTCCATCATGAGCCTGGTGTTCTCCTTCACATTGTTACTGGAGCTTGAACACACAGGCCCCCTCGCAGTTGATTAGATTATTAGATTACAGAGAATTACATCGTTATATGTTACTGACGAGAAAGAGGGTGGAATCTGTTTCACTGCCTCCAGCATGTTTTCACTTTCTGCCTCACACAAGTAAAACAATGTGTCTCAGTCCACAAGTATTTTTGAATGTGAGCGTGTGTGTGTTGCTGTGTTGCTATGTGTGTGTGTTGCTGTCTATGAATGTTGGGGGCGCTGAGCTCTCTCCAGCTCATTAGAGACTCTCTGCTGGGAGAGTAATGGCTTATGTATCATCATCGGGGTATATTGTGCATGCAAAAGGCCGTCATCCAAAAACCAGTCGCCCCTCACGCAGGCTGCCTCGAGTCTGCACGGAGATTAACCATGTGGGTGTGTGTGTGTGCGCGCGCGTGCGTGTGTGTGCGCGTGCTTCCGCGCATGCATGTGTGCGTACGTGCATGCGTGTGCACATAACACTGTGTGTGTGTTTTTGTGTTTAGTAGCAATGTATGGTTTGTACAACAGTGTTTCTTTTAAAACAGTGAGGAAGATACAAATCGGTTGGAGAAATCTAGTCTTTATTGTGGCGGAGAGTCCAAAACAAAATCCACACATGATCATGGAAAACATGCAAACTCAACTGAAAAGCTCCTTTTGGGGTTGGCAAATACAGTAAGTTCAATAGTAGTTCTTGTACAGTGGTCCGATCATTGCTATCCAATACCACACTGTGGAGCTGCAACGGTCCCAAAACCATTTTCAAACCTTAACTTTTTTCCATTCATGAATTCATGTATACATTTGGACCCTTGATGTCGAGCATAAACATGCTCCACTCAGCAAAAATAGAAAGTTTGAATTACAATGATATAGTTTAGAGGACAGAACAAATGGTCATTCTACAAAGAGAGAATCTAGTAAATATTTGTGTTCAACTTTTTCTAATCATTTACAGTGCCTCTGATATCGCAAATTGATTCGTGCAAAATACGCCAAACATAACCTAAACAAATGATATTGATGCACTCAAAGCAAATCACATGTCATCACAGACGCCCTGCGCCCGTGTTGAATTGAGTTGAACGAAAGAAAAATTTTGGATTGGATGTGAATTACCAGCAGCAATACATCAAGTTTTTTTGTTTGTGTGTGCTCCACACTCCTTTAAAGCCCCACCACCTTCTCGTTCGTAAGCAATAGATTTAAAGGTCACCTTTTTTGTCTTCAGTCCAATCCACAAGGCCTGCTCTTTTAGAAAGTAAGTCTGATAGGTCTCCCTTCAAAACAGATCAATACTCAGTATACTAATCAACAAACAGCACAAACATATTAATCATCACAAGAAAACAGCAAGTTGTGGAGAACTCACCTTATATTGGACGGACCATCTTTTGTCACTGACTCATTCTACGTCTCTCTCTGTCCTTTCCATCTGACCAAGACTCTGTTGTTACAAATGACTTGCTTAAAATATGTTTTAGTGATTCAACACTTTAATAAAATGTGATAATCAGTCCCCAGTGATTGAAGGAGCTTCTTTATCCCCAATATGAAAAATGCACAGAGGCCACAGAGGAGGTGTTGGGAGGGACAATTTGAAATGGAAAAATCTTTATTTTCATGCCGCCACTAATGGCAATAACAAGCCAACACACTGCTGATTTAAAAAAAAAAAAACGAGTTATAACCTTGCAGTTTATTTCGGTCTTTTTAATGTCAATTTTTATTTTAAACCCCTTCTGCTAAAGCACACACATGATACAGAGTGAGAAAAGTGGACAATGAAAGCAGAGGAGAAAGACGTCTCACTCTGGTGGCTGCGCCAGAAGGATTACGACACGATACACATTCAAATCAATGCAAAAAACATTCCCATTGAAACTTAATGTGATTGTTTTCTCCAGAGTTCAACGTTCTCACGTGGTTAATTTTTTTTTACATACATTTTACATATCAATTGTTTGATATGTACACTGTGCCCTCACTGTAGTTCTGTCTGTTCTCCATTTAGACACCTCATGTCATACATGACGGAGTTCATACCTGCTGTGCGCTGTGCCCCTCTGGGCAGTTGTGGAGGTTAATGTTATGCCCGTCTGGGCCCCGAGACAAGCAACCTCTTGAGGATTGAGTTATACTTAAATAAGAACAATATAAAGGAAGACTTTATAATTTTGACTTTTAGATGATTGTGAAGTGTCTTCACCTTCGCTGCCGACGCCTGGCATGGCTGTGTGTGCTGCGCAGCCACATGATGGTTGGAGGGAGATTTGAGACGGCTTATCTGAGGATAGCTGGAGCAGCAGACTGCAGCTGTGCTGAAATGATTTATATGTGCAGAAACACACACTCGCTCTGTTTTTCTGAAGCTCGTACCCACAGACGTGTGCAAGTGTGTGAAATGCAAGTGCATGTTATTGCAGTAGAATTGCACATGATACGAACACTTAGCTGTTAAATCGATTTGCTCATTTGTCTGTGACGGACCATAATGTGAGAAGAACTGGGCCGCCTTTTTTTCTTCACGTGCGAATGTTCAGTGTTCAGGATTCATAAGACCAATGAGAGCAAAATGGTGCACCTGCAATAATTATTACGATGCAAATCAAATGGAACAATCTAGTCTTTATTGTGGCTGTGAGCCAAAAACAAAATCCACACATGATCATGGAAAACATGCAAACACAACTGAAAGGCTCCTTTTGGGGAAGGCAAATTCAGTAAACAAACGCTAATGCCACACAGAAAAATCACATGCTTCTTGTACAGTGGTCCGATCATTGTGAAGAGATGGTGCTATCCACGACCACACTGTGGAGCTGCAACGGTCCCAAAAACCATTTTCAAACCTTCCTTTTTTTTCAATGCATGAACTCATGTATACATTTGGACCCTTAATGTTGAGCGTGAACCCGCTCCACTCAGCAAAAATAGAAAGTTTGAACTACAATGATATAGTTTAGAGGACAGAACAAACGGTCATTCTACAAAGAGAGAATCTAGTAAATATTTGTGTCCAAATTTTTCTAATCATCTACAGTGACTCTGATATCGCTAATTGATTCGTGCAACATACATCAAACATACAAGAAACAAATTATATTGATGCACTGAAAGCAAGTCACATGTCATCACAGACTCCCCTGATGTCTGGTGTGAGTTGAACCTCTGATGAGCACAGACACAATCTCAGCTGCGATCCTGGCAGAAAAGACCCCTGAGCGAGTCCACAGATGGATCTCCTGGTGATGCTGTCAGCGCACGGAGGTCTGTCACATTCACAACTCCTTCACACCACATCCGCACTTTCTCAGATACCAAAATGCAGCTCTGACGGAGCTTTCAGCAGCTCGCTTACTCAAACAGATCCTATGAGCTGCCTGCTAAACTATCCCAAACACCCAAACAGCACAATAACAAACTTCATGTGGAATTGAGTTGAACGAAAGAAAAGACTTTGGTTTGGATATGAATTACCAGCAACAATGTAACGAGTCTTTTGTGTCTATGTGTGCTATACACTCCTTTAAAGCCCCGCCACCTTCTCATTAGTAAGCAATAGATAAAAAGGCCTCCATTCAGCGCATGCTAGCAGGGTTTGAAACATGGAAGTCACCTTTTTCGTCTTCAGTCATTGGTTTAAGTGTCCTTGATAAAAACTCTTTCATCAGGTGGTTTTCCCCATCTCAGAGTCACATTTGCCACACTTGCATTCATCAGCTGCTGCTGTATCTGCAGTGATAGAAGAGAAAAGTCTTTTTTTACTCTGTACCATGCCACGACCTTTTTCCAGGGAGCATTCGTCTTTTGTTCATCTGTTAGCAGGATTACTGAAATTGTCCCTGATGGATGCATATGGAATTGTCATCAACGGTTGACGGTTGGTCCAAGAAATGTTTAAGTAAGCTTTGGTGGTGATACAGTGACCTGGTGGTCCGAAATGATGAGGACTGGCAAGATTTTCTTCCCCTCTGGGAGAGTGAGGTGTTCAAGTGGTTGGAGCAGGAAAGCTTCTCGGTGAGTTTAGCGCTTTCCAATTTCCTGTAATGGTGGTGTGACACTCTTTCACGAATAGATAAAGACTGACTCACCTGCTTCAACATCGTGGCTTGGAAAGCAGGGTCATACTGGTTCACCACTGAGTCTCTTGTCTTGAATGTCAGTTTGAAGTGCCTTGTGATCCTTGAGTTTGTGTGATAACCTAAACACACACACACATACATAGTATTTGATTTAGAATGATGCAAAATAATCTAACAGTGATCATACACAAATGAAAAATTTGAAAAGGTGAAAAATTCACTTACGTTGGCAGAGGAAAGGGTGCTTTTCCTCACATGACAGTGCGCTCCATCGGCCCAATTCATCTCTGATCAGAGCAGCACACCGATCCTCAATCTTATTTAAAGTGTCACCCTTTTTCCAGTATCTGAATGAGGAATTCATCTGGTCGGACCATGACCAATTGTCTTTAAACAGGCCCACAAACATGGGTTCAGGATCGATTAACCATCTGATTGTTCTTTTTTCTTCACGAGTCCTCACACTGGCCAGGTCAGTGTGATGTTCACGACAATAATCACGGGCGTCGTACCATTTTAGAGGTCTCGTGTTGACAACATACCGTTCATCACCCTGTTTGTTTTCTGGACAAAAAGGTACAAAGGTAAAAATGATTCAGTCACCAAATTATTAAATAATGAAATAAGTTCTAAAGATCTGCAAATGAAAAAGAACGGACATTCAGTATTCTTGTTGCTTGGTGGCACAGCTTGTGTTACATGTCTGTGTCTATTTACTTGTACATTCAAAACGATTTAATTGTCTGTAAAGTCTTTGCATAAAATTCAGACATTGATTTTGTTAAGGCTGTATTTGCCGGTTCTCTTGTTTGATTAGATGTGTCACAAGAAGGCGTTTTTCCTTGTGGAATTTGCTTTTTTTCATGCTGGGAGTCCAGTCCTGGCCACATCCTCCCAAATTGGGGGCACAAATGTTCGTGTAGCTGATTGTCCAGGAACACCAGCCGTAGGTCAATGTGCTGTTGTGTGGAACAAATTTGTGGCTGATTGTGTGTCTCAACCAAGTAAACAAATGGTACTCACCATCAAAGCAAACCGATTTGGAGGCATAGAAGCAGTTATAACCGTACAGGCTGTCTTTAAAAAAACGTGAACAATATCTTTGCAGATTCACACTCAACAGAGGAATAAGTTTTGCTCCATCTTGGTAAAAGTTGGTGTCGGCCATAGACCAGTGCCACATGCTCTCGTTTCCGCTTTTCATTCCAATCCACAAGGCCTTTTCATACTTGTCCCCAAAAGTTTGAAGAACTGCCTGCATCTCGCTCATGTTTTTAATTGTGAGGAGGTCACCTCCTCCAGATCTGCAGTGTTTCTGAGCATCGTGCCAGGTCATTGGAGTTTGAATGAGTTTGATGGCTCTCGGAGAAACGTAGGACGGCACCAAACAGATCACTGTGGGGAAAGTGACACAGTCAGAAGTATGTTTACTACAGGAACAAAAATGAATTAAGAAAACCCAGAAAACAATAGACACTTAGTGTTTCAGAAAATATGGATCACATAAGCGAACCAATAAAGTTGAAGACATTCTCACAGTGTAACTTCAAATGTTGATGTTGAACAAAATCTGCATTTACATGTACATTAAGTGCGAAACAGCACTTTCTGATTTGATGAGCCCATTCAGACTAATACTATGACCAACTCAGAGGAAGAAGTTGGGATGGCGTCCTGCTGTCAGATCTCTTTGGGCACGTCTGTTACATTGAAGAACAAGTGTCGTTTTGCGACATGTTTCATCACGTTCCTCAGTGATGTCTTGAGAGGAACGGCCACTTAAAGGAATTTGTTTCAGTGACAAGGTGACTGATTCATAAAGACAAATCTTTTCATCCCAAGTCCACGCTTTGTACTCTGACGGTCATGTGCTTGCGGACTGCTCGCATAGATTGGTTTCAAAATGAAGCGGACTGACCAAGTCCAGAGACCAAAGTGCCACTGGCAGCATCTTCAAACAACAACCGACATTTTACCGCAGGCGTGACCATTGGGGGAAGCGATGATGGCTCTCCAGTCTTTTCACCACCTGAGCTGCCTGTCAAATCTAAGAGCAGCCCATGCATCCTACCGCGGTGCAGTGTAGTTGCAGGACGAGGCGATTTACGGAGGGTCATTAACTTTCCAGAACAGGGCAGCAACGTACAGTGAACCATCGTTTATCGTGGGGATTACGTTTTGAAAAGAACCCGCAACAGGCAAATTCCTTGAAGTAGTCATTTTTATTTACAATTTTTATACAGTACTTTGTTCTGTTATAGCGCCCTACAGCCACGTAGCTTCTTCCTTCTTTTAGCATATCCAGAAGTTTACCTTTTTCTGCTACAGCTCGCATCTCTCTCTGCCTTTTAGGCACATTTGCAGCTTCCTTTGTCTGTTTAGAATTTTGCGTTGACGTGGGTTTTGTCACGGATAAACTTTGCAAACGTGTAAATTTCCGAGCTAAACGCATTCCGTCCGAAATGCATGTTGCGTTTTTTTTTTTTTACAACAGCACTTTTTTCTCTCTATTCAATTGGTATCAGATCGTTATCAGCTGCTATTAAGCGTCAGATATCTGTCTCGGTATTGGAATTAGAAAAACATGAATCGATGCATTCCTAGTTAAGCCACAGGCAGATGCATTTGAGACTCTTACATTCATTCTATCAGTTTATTTGCTGTATTTAAAAGCTGATCTGGTCCCTTTCTAATTCAACAACTGAGAAAAGTCAAGTTTCTTGGATTTGACACTTAATGAAAGTACACAGGAAGGTTAACACATGAGACGCTAAGAAATGAAGAAACAAACCCACCTGACAGGAGCAGAATGAGATGAGTGACCAGCCCCATTCCTGCTTGTCCTATTTGAAAAGCACAAATGATCTATCACAATCCCTTCCCTGTACAAAACACATCTAACAAGCATGTTTTTTCACACATGTCTGTAAAAACAAGTGTCTGACATAATCTGTAACTTGGAGCAAACCGACACAGGCACCAACATTTGCAATGTACAGGAGCTGAATTAACCTCAGAGAAATCCGTATCTGTTATCACAGGTGCAGCTTCAATCACCTTGAGTCATTCTTCATTTCGCATCCTGCTCTCTTTTAGAAAGTAAGTCTGATAGGTCTCCCTTCAAAACAGATCAATACTTAGTATACTAAAGAACAAACAGTACAAACATATTAAATATCACAAGAGAACAGCAAGTTGTGGAGGACTCACCTTACGTTGGACAGACCACCTTTTGTCACTGGCTCATTCTACGTCTCTCTCTGTCCTTTCCGTCTGACCAAGACTTTGTTGCTACAAATGACTTGCTTATAATATGTTTACGTAATTCAACACTTTAATCAAATGTGATAATCAGTTTCCAATGATTGAAGGAGCTCCTTTATCCCCAAAATGTAAAACATACAGAGGCCACAGAGGAGGTGTTGGGAGGGACAATTTGAAATGGAAAAATCTTTATTTTCATGCCACTAATGCCAATAACAAGCTTATACACTGCTGATATTAAAACAAAAACAAAAGTTATGACCTTGCAGTTTTTTTTGGTGTGTTTCTAATGTCAACTTTTATTTTTAAACACCCTTCTGCCAAAGCACAGATATGATCCAGAGTCAGAAACATGGACAATGAAGGCAGCAGGGAAAGACGTCTGACTCTGATGGCTGCGCCAGAAGGATTACGACACGATACACATTCAAATCAATGCAAAAGCACATTACTATTGAAACTTAACGTGATTGTTTTCTCCAGAGTCCAGCATGCTCATTTGTATTTTTTGTGTGTTTTTTACACACTTTTTACACATGCATTGTACACACACAAAATCAGATTTGTACACTCTGCCCTCACTGTAGTTCTCTCTGTTCTCCATTTAGACACCTCATGTCACGCATGACGGAGTTCATAGTCGCTGTGCGCTGTGTTCCTCTCGGCAGTTGTGGAGGTGAATGTTATGTATAGTCGCTGGTCTTGGGGCCCGGCAGGGCACCGGGGTCTGCATTTGGCCGGGGTTTGGGTTACCAGGGGCTTAAAGTGTAAGTTAATAGAAAGTGCACAGTGGCACTGAGACGAGCTGACATGACGAACTTTTCTATTTTTCACTCCCGCCCCCCAACCCCACCCGCTGCCCTCTTAGATGGAGCAAAAGTGTTCTTGCTCTGATTCCATTCACAGATGCATGTGTGTTATTGCGGAGAGGGGAATTGGACATTCTCGATGTACTGCGTTATAAATATCCCTGTGACGTTTATTGTACTCGCTTGGGTTCAGGTGCTAAACCACTTGGATCTCATTGGATCCTTTTGTCTTTATTCATTGTTGTTGTTAAACTGTGACCACTTCTTTCAGTGAGAACCGGTGATGTTTTGTAAACCAGCGTGGGAACAGGCAAATCTGGAGATGAATCCCAAGGTCTGTTTGAGGCTGAAAGAAGTGAAACTTTTTTAGGAAAATCCCCCTGTTGGAATCAAACCCTGTAACTCTGAGTAAAGTTCATCCATTCACCTCAACCTATGCCCATTACTCGCCTCTGATTGATTTTGGTTGAGTTCCGGTCAGGTCGAATGAATTAGCCTCGAGTGGCGTCAGGTAGTGTCACGTTGTGTGAGGTCAAGTCATCAGTTATGAGGATGCAAAACCAAATTTAAAAGCTTTGTTCCTGTTTTACAACATTTTGTAAATCAAAGCAATGTTCTTTGGTGATCACTTGCAAAGTGAGAGTGTGATCCTGTAGCGTAATGTTCACGCTTCAGCACGTGTAGCAGGGATCTCAGAAGTTCAGGCTACTTGTGTTTATGAGTAAAGAAAACACGCCATCAACGTTTGATGTTTGAAATTGAGTAACGGTGTGACAGGAAACTGTACTTGTCAGAGTTTCACATTTTGTATCACTATTAGCTCTTATCTGATCCCTAAATATTTCAAGGGCACAAACATCTCCGATCTAATCAGTTCAAAATGGTATTTCTGATACCAGAGTCGTTGCATAATGAACCTTTCGGCCTTCTCCTGCTGCAGCGTGCTCACAGACGTCATTACTCTTAAGTGCTGCTGTAAAAGGCTGACTGATAATTCAACATGGCTAACCTTACCACTAATCCCCTCCTGAAAATGAGATTAAGGCTTCTCCTTGCATTTCACTTGGTATGCACATATTCACTATATGTTCTTTTCCCAGAATATCCTGCAGAGGATCATTAACAAATTGAATGTGACTTCTGGCTGTGGCGAGGGACACTCTATATGAGGCGCACTGATAGGCTCTGAGATCAAGTGAGCGTGACCGTGTGTGTCTCTGGACTCTCCTTCCTACGAGCCTCTGTGTGTGTGCGTGCTGATGCTGAATGTATGAGCATGAAGAAATTTCGAGACAAAATACAAAAACAAACAATCAATTTCACAGGAGCCACCAGCAAATAAATGAACTCTTCTGACTTTATAGGAGAAAAAAGTGAAACAGGACGTCATCAAATGACTTCATAACAAAAGCATGTAATGACCTAAACATAATGCAAAATCCTAATCTCTCTCAGTTAATTTATCTCATGCACGTGCTTCAGTGCATGTCTGTGGTGTCACAGTATGCCACTCATCAACAGGTGGTGGTAACCAAGATATGCAGCACTGCAACAACATTTACAGATGAACAAAAATACGGGCGACTTGACACAGGAGCAGTGTTACAATGATCCACAAATCACTTAACCACTTGCTTTATTAATCTCACTCCCGCAGCTTCTTTGATTTATTTATAGTTAAACTTGCTCACTTTAAACACCCCCATTTTTTTTGGGGTGATCCAAGAACTACAACTAGAAACCTGGAAAAAGGTTTGTCACAACATGAAGTGAATAATGATCATTTTCTCATCATGCGCCAGTGGGTGGATGAGATATGTCAAGCAGCAAGAGAACATTTTGTCCTAAAAGTTGATCGGCCAAACTGGCATTTGCCAGTTCGGACTTAGATATCTGACTTTTGGTTGATGATGAAGAGGAGGCAAGGATATTCCCTAAATTCAGGCCAGTTGTTGTAATGCAAACCCCTTACCAGAGTTTATGCCACACACCTCAAACTGGGGACAGCGTCTCTTAAGTTTGGCCACATTTGTCATAGGTTTTCTGGTGTTAAGAGGTATTGAAACACTTTCTTCTGCTTGGTCAGGAAGGTGTAGATTAACTTCCTTGGTTACCCCTGTACAGATCCTCCCGCTTCCCGCGGATGCAACTATCATGCAAGGACTGTGAATTGGGAATTTTCAACGTGATTACTTGACCACAGTAGGTTGGCTCTCTGGGGCATAAATGCCAATGCCGCTGGTTCCTAACCCACCGGATGAGTAGAAATTGGTGGGCCACTTGGTGGGCTGGAACCTCCTCCCCCATTTTGAGACTGTGGCTTCCAGTGCTCTTATTGACCATGCCATTTATTGTGGCGTTTGTGTAAATGTTGCAGCAAAAAGTCACCGAACCCTTATTCAGTCAATGGTCTGATTTTATGCGGCCTTGCTGAGATGGAGGGCCCCTTTTTCGCCAGGCTTCCCTACAGATGGTCTGAATTACCTCACTGCATGGCTCAAGGGTCCCCCGGGTTTTTTGCACAGGTTTTGTGTGGTCCCAACATTTTTCTGTTACTCCTCTCATTTTTCTCTGCTCAAATATCACTACTTTCTTCCATCTTGCTTTCATGGTTGTCATTTGATTTGCCATTTATTCTTCACCTTCTCTCGCGTTATCGGCCCTATTCGCTCACATGCTTCCACGTCCCGCTCTGTCGTTGTCTCTGTTTCATCTAAACACGACAGACATGCTCGCAGTATTCATCCTGATGGATTACACTCTTCAAAGAGGATGAGGAGCAGAAATCTGATCGCGGGACTTCCTCTGGCTCCCTCGCCATTCCAGTTTTGCCTGCAGTGCACAGAAAAAGGAGGAAACTCCTTCAAAAAAAACAGACGGAGATGAACATGGAAAGAGGAATGCGAGTGCGGAGGCTCCCCGCAGCACGTGTCCGCCACCTGTTCACTGTAACGGACCCAACCTGAAGACACTGAGACGTTAGTGAAAGGCCCCTCTGTGTCCGAGCAGGCAGATGGAAGGAGAGCTGCGGTAACACAATCACACCCTGAACTGTCAAACACATGACACAAACACATTCATTCGCTCTGTGATACAGAACATTTCTAACTTGTGCTGAAAGAGGTGTGACAAGAATGCAACATAACTCATGAAATACTAAAGATTTTCCTACTCACAACTGTAAATGGAAAGCAAAGTAATGGTAAAATGATTGAGACACTAAAATCCTAGTTTTAAATGCATGTAAACAGAAAGTCCGACTGGAATTGGACTACCAAGACAATATGATTGACAGTTCAGCAAGTCTGAAATGTCTTTATGTGGAAACTACATTGATCTCTAAATATATCCAATGACTGAAAGCTGGCGTCTCTACGTGATGGCATTTCTACGTGCATTCTGTGAGATTCTATCTTCTGTGTGATTAATAAGAGCAAGCAGGCTTGGGTGAGTATTTCCACATGTTCCCATGATGTGCGTTTGTGCTCCTAAAGGAAACAAATGATACGTCTCTTTTGAGAAAAATGCCTCTCTGTGATTCACGTGTGTGAAGTACCAGCATGTCTTCAGTAATCTCGCGGGGTCACCGGGGGGTCGTGTGGCGTCTTCTCCTGTGGTGTATTCGAATCTGGAACTGTCAAGTCCAAACGGACGTTGTTCTCTCCGGCCGTGTCCCAGAGGGTGGTCAAGAGATTTTCTCGTCATTTTTCTCCTGTCGAACACTTAAGAGAGAACCGGTGAGAGAAGGTCAGAGATGTCAGAGAGCCAGGGGACGTGGTGAGGACGAAGGTCGTAGGACGCAGAGGGGCCGCCACCATCACGGGTGGTAAAATGAACAAAAATAAATCGTAAAGCTCAAAAGTGGAATTGCACTGTTGTTTCAAAATGTCACTTTAAAGGATCAACAGTGGTTCAGGTGACACAGCCGTCACCTGTAAATTGTCTGATAGAATACGTTGGATAAATGTTCCAGGGGTGTTGCAGTGTGCATGTAAAGAGTCTTTAATGTTCAAAAACTCCCTAATTGCCTGTTAGATACAGTAAGAAAAGAGTCCTCTTTCATGCATAGGAAAGTGCAAAAAAATTAACTTGCTCGTTTTTTGGCTAATAAACATTGACGAGATGCTCCAGATGTTTCCTCCTGCTGCAATCGAATCCCCTCCTAAACAGTGTGGAAGTGACAAATGAAGAGGAGGAGTAGGAAGATGGAGGGAAGCAGTGTGGTGGGAAGACAGAAGGAGAGAGAGGAAGTAGTGTTTAAAGGGAAAAAAGGAACCAGGTAATAATTTTAGATGTCTACCTGGGGATTTTGACGTAACGACTTCCACAGATACATTCCCAGCGATCTCACCCCCTCATTTTTTGTTGTGTCCTACACAATCTCCTCCCCCCTGTCTCCTCTGTGCCCCCTCCATGAGGGGCGATGATGTCAGATCCAGTATTTCACAGCCAGGAGCGGGCGATGACATGGACAATTTGGCCTGTGAGTTCTCTCCAGCCTTGGACATGGTGTTGCGATTACACGCTCCACTGCAGGTCCGACATGCCAGGGATGAAGGGGTGACGGTGTGTGTGTGTGTGTGTGTGTGTGTGTGTGTGTGTGTGTGTCGGTGTGTGTGTGTGTGTGTGTGTGTGTGTGTGTGTGTGTGTGTGTAGACCTTTTTTAAATAACTTTCATAGAGTGCAGCTCTATCTTTCCCTCACCTCGTAAAACACAACAACACTGATAGAGATCCAGAGGTACAGAAAGGCACCAGCCACTCACTGGAAAAATGCTTAGTTTTCCTTTGCGGCGGCGAAGTCCAGCCCGCCGCCTTCACTTCCGGCTCAACCAGACTTCCACACAACAGCCCCGCGATTCCTGGGGTCTGTTTAAAAGTGCACAGTACATCAAATCTGTTCCAGCGTCTAATCTGCTCTCAGAGCAGGAAGAGGAAACAAGGGCAGAATAATTTTTCTCCTGCTCTTTTTTGTTTGTTTTTTTGACGTTTACAGCCAGTTTGGGTTTCATGGCCGCAGCAGGTAAAACCTGAGCGGGTTTACAGTCAGGCGGAGGAAGGAGGGATTGGAGCTGTTGAAACCCCGAGGCTGGCCCGCGGGTCGGGGCGAGAGCGCAGAGGTTTTTCAGCCTCCGAGCCAAGAAAACCCCTGGAAAAAAATACACCCTGCGCAGATGACTGAGAGCGATATCTGATCAGGGAATTCCTGCATGTTATGACAGAGGCTGTCCTCCTGGATGTGAAACAACCCCAAGCAACAAGCACACTCATCCGAGTTGTACGGCGTTCCTTAACATTCATGAAGTGGCAATAAAAAGTGACACAAATGCCATGTAAATACAAGTGGCATTCAGAGAATACAATATAAATTATAAATTACTCTGAACCATTTTAATATTGATTGAAAATGTAAATATCTATTAAAATAATGGAATAACATGGAAGATGACATCGGCACATTTACAGCAGAAAAAATGGATGTAAGAATGTAATAATATATAATGAGAAAATGATAGAAAAGTCATAGAAAACTGTGTTTCAGAATCAAAACTACCAATAAGTGAAGTGGTATCATTGACAGTTTTGCTTCTATTCTCAACGAACATTAAAACGTCAGGTTTTAATGTGAAACACAGGATATTCAGTTTATTTGAGAACTGGTGATTAAAACAACATAATGTTTGCATTAGTGCTTCTGGCAAAGCCTCACCAGTGGTGCCAACATTTGGTGGGCATCAAGTAATTACAGCCAGACAGTTCCAAAAATTATGGAGCGGACCCAAACTTCCCACTGCTTTTATTTTAAAGCCTTCTGCTCTTGTATGTTGGTAAAAGTGAGTTTTTCTCTCAGTGGTTGGCTTCACTGTCATGTCTGGATCAATGAATTGCTCAAGAGGCAATTCAATGGAGCTCCACTGAAGAAGATTGGAAACGACTGGTTTCTGGGTCTTCACCCAAGTATTTCTGCTTCGTAATCTTCCACGCAGTTTCGTAACTGTTACTGGGAGCTCTCCAGCTTCATCCTCGACTTACACCACCATTGTTTCGGCTTGAATTGGGCACGTTGAAAACTTGACACCTCAGCAGGCCGCCTGTCATATCTCCTGGCGATTGTCCCTCTTAAACTGTCTGTATTAGTCGCTCCACAGGGATTCTGCTCCCGCAGCACCTCGTGTGAATTCTCTTCTCTATTGTGGAAGTGTCACGTCCACGTTGGACGACGTATAACAAAGGCGAATCACCCGGCTCACAGGAATCAGCCGCCATACTTCATTCCCAGGAATCCGGCAATGACAGCCCTCTCCCCATGGAGGAATAAACATGCAGTCCTCACTCACCACGTTGCTCCATGCTCACACTTCTTGACACATCTGCTCACCTCGACATATCAGGCACGGACAAGGTGTGTGTGAGCAGCATTGGTGATTTGATGAAGTGTGGCACTGCATAACGAGGGACTTTGAATCAGCCTCGACTTGTGAGCAAGTACAGTCTGATAAATATGACTTAAAAACTGAGTTTGCCTACTGAAATGCAGCTGGCTCAGAATGCTGCTGCACGACTTTCACTGGTGCAAAATGCTTCATTTTTAGTGTTAAGCTTTTTCAACCTTTTATCGCGTGTCAGCCATCGTCGCGTGTTTTTTTAGGGAGGTTTTTCTGATATCCTCACTTCAGCTTGTTTTGCTCTACTTCCTCTTCTCTTTTGTTTTTCTGTTATTTGATGAGTTTTAGACGCATGTGCCACCTACAGGTCTGGCATATGTACGACAGCGTTTTAACTGAAATCAAGTTTACTTGAATGGAAACTGTTCTTATAGGTGACTTTCTCATTTTCGTGGGATGTGGCGTCCAATGAGGTGCGAGCCTGCCGCATCGAATGTGATAAACTTTTCAGACTCTGGGGATGTTTAGTAAATCATATGAAGCTTCTTCAATCAGTGGCTAATTGATGGAGGAATGGTTGATGATCCGATTTCTTTCTTGGTGGGTAGATGGTAAGCGTGCTGAGGAGTGTGTTTGGAAACAAGTGGAACAAGGGGAAAAGAATTGAACTTAGAGAAACCCTAAAAGAGTCGTAAGGTTGTCCATCCCGAACTGGAGCGGCAGGAAGTCCATTTGTTGCTGATATGATATATGAGACTCCCTCTGTTTGCCCATGCCAGCTCCATAGGAGGCAGTTTCATCTCTCTCTGCAGGGGAGGGCAGATTTACAATCCTGAAACTGAATGCCTGTATATAACCTTTTCCAACTCATCGTACGTGACGCGGACCAGAGGGTTAATGACAAGAAAAATGGATGAAATTCGATACAGGACTGACTCATCTGTAACTATGAAAATCTTGTCTCACTGTATAAACCAACTGAACAATATGAGCGATTAAAGTGTAAAAAATTTTGCTTAAATTCTCAAAACCTCGCCAGAAAAGGTGAGTTGAATTTTTTCCGACAACACACACACACACACACACACACACACACACACACACACACACACACACACACACACACACACACACACACA
>JASSRZ010000023.1:17556627-17575913 GCA_032164315.1 Malacoctenus gilli | reverse complement strand
AATAGATCCAAATTAAAACTTTTTTGCATTTAATGCAATAGCACACATGACTTTGGACTGAGATTACAAATGTACTTCAATTTTTAAAAAATCCAGTCAGAAGCCGGCAGAAAATGTGTTTGTATTTTAATCAGGTTTACACGTCTGACTTGTATATTTTGTATTTAATAAGATTTTTTTTTTAATTTTTCAAAATTAGTATTGATATTTACCACTCATATAATTCTGGGTAATTAAAGAAAACTCCAGTTTTATCCCGATGAATGGAGTTTAGCTTATAATGAAACATGAAGGACGTAAAGATGTACAAGAACAATGTCAGACAATTCATAAGACTCACACACCTCATGTGCCATATAATACCACCATTTACCTTTTCTGATACGCCTGCACAGCCAGAATAAAGAGTGTATGAATATATTCGGTATCGTAGCGTCACACATGTCTCAGGCGTCATGGTCCTCCGCTTAAGCCGCCTGTTTGAGAGTTGCTGTGTAAAGGGTTCGACAGAAGGGCGGCAGCGCTGAACCGGGAGGTCCCACCCTGAAAATCTCAAGCATGAGTCGTCCACATTTATAGCTCGTATCACATTCAGCAGACACACAGACCCACACAGACACACAAGTCCAAATCGAGTCAGCATTTACGAGCTGATTGTATACCGGGCCTGTAATGCCGTGCAGGCTGTACGATGACAGGCTGCAGCAACACAATCCACCTGTCCGTCAAACTGTGCTGTAAAACAACACATGCTGTGTGGTTGCAGGCACTGTGTGTTCGAGTGGCAGCAGACTGTTTTCACTCATCAGATGTATTTAGAGTACCTAAACTAAAGAGTTGCAGCAAGAATGAAAAGCCACCAGGCTACAACTGGACGCCACTGAAGAAGACGCTTTGATTTTCCAGTGAAGGCTTTTATTTTGGACCGACTGTTACAGGAAACTGTGAGTTCAGGTCCAGAAGTAAGAAGTACACGTGCAGATGATGATGCTGTTTGGTCATCAGTGCTGAGGTGGCGAGAGGAGTGTTAGGTCTGAGCAGGAGGGCACAAATGAGTCCAGACAGCAAACTTTCCAAAAGACTACACTGCCACCTAGTGAATAAACAGTGTCAGTCATCAGTCTGCCTGCCGATCGGGCTTTTAATCTCGGAACCTCTTGAGTTTATTTTTCTGTCACCGACGAGTGTTTCTTCCACGAGCTGAGTTTGCTTTCAGTGCGGGCCGTAGTGACTATGCTTCGTCTGCAACATGTTGAACCAATGAATCGATTGATTTTTTTCTAAGCCTGCAGTCTTGGAAAATGTTCTATTTGCAAAATGTATTGTAAATAAAAAGGGGCTTAAGTGTGAGGTCAGGAGCATTGTGGAAGCTGGAGAAAAACACTTCAACTTTCATTTACACCTCAGTGAGATTTTGTTTTGGAGTTAAACGGGCCTTAAACGGAGAGCTTTGGGATTTCATATTCCGATATTACAGGGACAATTACCCACATCTCCAAGTGTTGCCTCATTATAGGTTCGCTGAAACGTCTCCCAGCGCACTTTTGGCTCAAACGAAGGCGAAACGCTGAAATTTTCCCCCCGTTTTAATCAGAGCTCGCCGTGATTAATCTGAACCACTGTCGAGTGCTGACTCGGTGTCAGCATTGTTCGGGGGGCAGCGTGGGATTTTCCTCAAGAATTTTTAATTTCGGTAGGTGAGACATTTACAGTCTGGAGATCAAATCCAGCCTCGTAAAGAGCTGTGAGAGCTGCAGGCACTTTTTTTTTCCTTTTCTTTTTTTACGACCCTCTAAATACAGAGTTAATTTGTTTTTTCGTCCACTGCGAGATTAAAACACCGACAGAAAGCCAGAGGTGTTAGAAAAAGGTCCGTTTCATTATTCCAAAAAGTGCCCCATGGTCAGGAAATAAACACACTGGTGTAAAACGAAGTGTCTGATGTGGGTGTGAAACTTCACTAACGGCCATCAGATTAAAAAGGGAGACGAACGCTGCTCGCATCCGAGAACCAACCTTTTCTCTCCTGCTATGAAACACATTTACTGCATCCAGCCAACTTTGGGATAATAAATCCAGACTGGCTGTAAAGTCAAGGCACATCTCCCTGATTTCAATGCCAACAGAAGTCAGCAGGGGATTTGGAACTGGGGGGGGGGGTTGAACACCGCGGTGGTCCGGAGCTCAGGTCGGCTCTGACAGGCAGCCATCTTTACACCGGTTGGGCCTGAATGGGTCCCTTTAGGCTTGTAGGACAGAGCCCAGCCTAAATCATCGGTGTCCTTCATGTGTGTTAACGGTGAACGGTACGGTAGTGGAAGTCCGGCTGAAATGTAATCTGTTTAAAGTGTTTCATGGAGACGTGAGGCGGCTGAGCGAGCGGCCGTCCAGGAAGATTTATTTGTTTTGACTGCGTCTAGTAAAACCTGAAGTACTGTGAGAAAAAACTTGGACGCAGTTTATTTTGGAAATGAAGTGTGCCGCCGAATGACACTGTGCTGAATATTACATCCCATCAAGAGTTCAAAACATACCAAAAAAAAAACAGCGTAACTCTCAGTCGAGACTCGAAATCACGACGACTGTTCAAGCTCTCCAACATTTGTGAAAAAGTTCATTTTGATTCAAGCGATGGTGAGGACGGCCCTCTCACGCTTCCTCCTCTTCCTCTTCTTCTCCTTCAGTCGGCCCGTGGCCTCGGCAAAGAACAGCACGTCCTCTTTGCTCTCGATCTCCCGCTGGAGGAACTGCAGGGCGGCGCTGTTGAAGCCCATCACGTCCTAAGGCGAAGAGAAGACGGAACGAGGCAGAGCCGGACGTTAGATGGCAGCGATGGGAAGAGAAGGCGTCTGTGGAGGTGAAGTTTGATAAATACTGCTCATTCTGGGGGCCACTCACTCTGATTTCCTGCACTTTTGAGAGCGTGTTTGTCCGCAGTTCATCGATGGCCGACAGCAACATCTGGTTGCTGGTGATCTGTCCAAAATGAATCCTAAAGAAATGGGGAAAAGATCAGAAGGAAATTCACTCCAACACAATGATAAACACCTCAAACAACAATGAACTTCTGCACTTCGACTGGCAACAGACAGGATTTTAAAGTTAGAGTTGTCATGATTCAAGGCTGCTGGTTGATATTCTCAATGCAGTCGAGCAGCAGCCAAGAAAGACTAAAACAGGGCGACTCAAGTTGACAACTCAGGAATTGTAGTCGGTGCTTTTTGAAGAGCATGAGACTTCTCATGACTTCTCTCATCTCGGCCCTCACAGCGACCACCTCCAACAATGAATCTCTCTCTGTGTCACAAGAAGCTCGTACCTGAGGAGGAAGAAGAGGCAGCGGCACACCAGCTCCACCTCCAGGCCCTGCTGGATGTAGCTGTTGAACAGCTTCAGCAGGTCAGGGACGTACGGGAACGGCAGCACCAGCAAAGAAACCTCCAGCTCGCTTATAAGAAAGAGACCACAGAAAAGACTTTATATAAACACACACCAAACAATGAAGCAGAAGGTGATGAACTTCATGGAGAAAAGCCAAAATGGCGCCGACAGCCTGATGTCACATCTCACCTCGATCGGACTTTTTTTATGACGTCCAAAACGTAGCGGGACGGCTGAAAGAGCAAAAAACAAAAGAGGATTACGGTTACAACTGAATACAAACCTGGAAAAATAGCACAACTTCTTTTTTTGGGGTGTCTCCTCGGTTCAACTCTACATAGGAAACAGTGCTCGTCTGATTGCGAAACGAAGAGTCATTACTGACAAGTCGATTGTCTGTTTCGAGCACTTTTAAAATTACAGATGTGATCCTTTTGGAAAAATAGACGAGACACTCTGACAAACTGATGTTTAAAAATACTGCACATCACCTTTTCATGATTTCAAAGCTAAAAGAAATGAGGCAAAAGGGCCTGAAATGTCAATTACGGTAATTGGGGAATAAAAAGACTTTACTTACTGAAACATTGCCAAAGGCCACGAGGATGGGGTTGGGTTTGGGTGGAGGAAGCTGCAGGACAACATGAACTTTCGTCATAAATCTGACATCTCACATTACCCCCAAAAAGCTCAACTTAAACTCACAAACCAGCATCTTTCGCTTCTCTACAAGTGAAAGAGTCATCATATCCATCAGTGTTTTACAGCATCAGAGCTTCTTGTGCTCACGGAGGAATACAGTCTCCATCCTTTAAGCATTGGTGAGGATGCTCATGCTGCGTCTCTCACCTCGTTCCTTCCATGTGTGGCTGTAAAAAGGGCAATCACTAAATGATGACTGTACCTGTGTGCCTGCGTGCTCACAAGCGTATTTGTGCTGCTCCATCTTCCTGTTCTCGTCTCTGTAAAGCTCCAGAGCCTCCAAGATTCGCTCTGCCTGCAAAACAATCACACATCATTGCAACAACTGCAGTCAGATAGTCATATCGTCAATGTATCGCCCACAGGTTTTAGTAGCTAAAAAGCAAGAAAGACAGTAAAATGATATCAAGGAAATAAAAGGATTGGAGGCTGACAAAAGACCAAAAATAAATGAAGAATTAAAAACTCAATAAAAATCAACTCTGAAAATAATTGTTGCAATAAAAACTGATCCTAAGCTGTATGACAACATTTTCTCATTGGACTGTATATGCAGGTTGAGGGAACTAACAGCTTTGACGGTCTCGATGGTCTTCTTGCCCGCTGGCGCCGCCTCCCCCTGAGTCTCTCCAGGAACCTGCAGAACCAAGCACAGGGAGGCCTTGTTTACTCTCAGTCAACACAAGTACAAGATTTCTTTCAGGTCTTTTTTTCATTGCAAGTGGATGACAAAGATTTTAGGAATCAGTAACAGTCTTCATTTTTGAAAACCCCCCCCAAAATCTACAGTTCATCTTGTCTCACCACAGGCATTTCTTCTTTGGCCATGCTCTCTTCAAACTCCGCTTCTCGCTCCTGCGAACGGAAACGTAACAGTTAAAAGCGGAAGAGTTCCTTCAACTTGTGAGAGATCGCCGACTCTGTCCTCCGCCTAACCATCTCACGCTCTTCCTCCAGGATGATGGGCTCCCTTGTCCGCTCCCACAGACGCAGCGACTTGTCGTGAGACGACGACACGATGTGGTCGCCGTTCGGGCTGATGGCCAGACACCAAACCTCTCGATGGTGGCCCTACGAGGTAAACGTGCAAAGGGACGACAGTTCCGGTCACGCTGTCATTTTGGAGGGACAGTTTGCAAAAACACTTCAAACAAATGTAGCCCAGCTGTAACAGAGCTGTAACTGATCAACATCGACAGTGGAAAAACATGCAATTCATTCTAAACTCTGTTATCTTTGTAATGATCGAGCAGCTGATTAACTGCCTGGGTTCAGCGTTTATTTTCAGCCTTTCAGGTTTGGATGAGTCCTGCCAGACGACTCCAAACATTAGGAACGGAGGAGAAACGCGTCACCTCGAGCGTCTGAATGTGCTCAAACTTGTCGGCATCCCACTGCTTGATTTTCTTGTCCTTCCCGGCGGTGAAGAACAGATGAGTCTTGGGGACAAACTGCAGGAACATGACGCTGTGGAGGATGAACAGAATGAGAGAGAGAGAGAGAGAGAGAGAGAATACTGTCAGAGAAGAAGGAAGGAAAGAAAATAGAAAGAGAACTCGACGGAGAGACTGTATCAAAATATTTAGAGGGTTTGATCCGTCACGTTGACATCAGTATCAGAAACAAGAAAATGACAGAGAACAATGTAAAAAAGAAAATCAAAGCAAAAAATTTTCCAAGATAAAGATGATGAGTAATGTCTGGCAGAAACACAGAAAAAACCCAAAGTAAAACAAAGATGAGATTTAAAAAAAAAGTCTCACAGAAAAATAAAAACACCGAAATTGAGATGATGTGCCAGGAAAAGGATGAGCGGTGAGATGAGAGAGCGGCTGCTGTGACGCCAGGGCAGCAATTTAATCAGATCAGACGCTATGATGCACGAACTCGGAGAGTCAAGCTGATGGATTCATCCCCAAACGTGAGATATGAGCTGCTTTCGGTTCCAGTGACACTGCGACGTCGTTCTCACCTGTCGTCGTGGGCAAACATGGAGCGGTGACAGTCGCCGAAGTCCAACCCCCAGACCTTCACGTTTCTGTCTGCCGAGCCGGTGGCGATCAGTGTGCTGTCCTGAAACATGGAGGCGACGTGTGGGGCTGGTGGAGCAGCAGAATAGCTCCAACATGTGTACTGATACTCGTGTTTATGGCGGAGTTTGGAGTCGAAACATCTGCACCTCTTTTATCACATGAAGATTTTTGGAATGGGTTCATTAACCCTCGGTAAAGGCTGGCAGACTCGGTGCCTTTTGATCTGCACTGTGTCATCAGGAACACATAGACTTTATAGTTTGAAACTTAATCACCTTCAATAGGAATGAGTGGAGGTAAACGTGCACAATTGTAATTGTGGACATTAGCAAAAAACAACATTTTGACTCACGAAGAAAAGCAAACAACCTGGAAATGGCTGTAAAATGATCAATATACCAAGTGATTAATGCTACTAAACAGTGACTGCAGGTCTTGGAGTTGAGATGCAAAAAGAAATACCTGAGCTTTGTCATTACGTGTTTGAGATGTGTAACACAGAATGTGTGTGATACTCACATGCGAAATGTCCAGGCAGAGTACAGGCAGCTTGTGTCCATACAGGGACAAGAAGAACTGCAGCAGTAGCAGAGAGAGTTTTAGGTTATTCCACAAACTATCCGACTGATAATAATGTGGAAGTGAACAGCACACGTCTTTCAGCCGCAGTATTAGGTACACCAACAAAAGCATGTTTGGATGAGGAGGAACAGAGGTTGTGAGAGGCCATGGTGTTGTTGTGGTCCAAAGTCTCTACACAAAGTTTAAAGTACTTTGTTTAAATCACACGATGAAAAAGATGGTAAATACACACAGGTGTACTGAATGTTGTGGTCAAAAGGGGTGTGTACATGACGCCTGTTTGTACCTTCAGTGTGTCTGTGTAGAAGATCTTGACAGTGCAGTCCAACAGAGAGACTGCCAGCAGTCTGTGATCGGGGGAGAACTTCACACACAGGACGTCCTCCTCCAGCTGCAGTGTGCGAGTGTGTTTCACTGTCAGCCTCCTGTACCAAACACACACACAAATCTGATGTCACCACTGAGTTTGTTTTGGTCTCAATTATCCTGTTTGGTTTCTTTCTTTGCATTTTTTGGCTGCTGAGGAAAACTGCAACACTAATAAGAAACACGTGCAAATTCATAACACACAAACTCTTTACAGAAAAAGTCCCCAAGATTGGAATCAAGCTGATCCTTGTAAAGGTAGAAAGTTTATCACTGCACCAAACCGTCATGTCAACAAGCAGGTGACTTACTTCTGGCCGCTCGTTTTGTCCTTCGTCAGCTCAAACTCCCAGAACTTCACCGTCTTGTCTGCACCTCCCGAGATGATTCCCCTCTTTGGAGATGAAACGCAGTTAATTAAAGAAAAAAACAGAACAGAGAAGTTGGACTGTGTCTCAGGTAGAGCAGCTGAGTCCGGTTTACCTGATCTGGGGCCAGACACAGGGACCACAGGGCGCCGTCGTGGGCATCCACAGTCTCCAGAAGACTTCCTGAGGCCAGCTCAAAGATCTGCAGCTTCCCGCTCTGACGAGGAACCGACAGTTAATCACTGAAGAGACCAGGACAAATTCCGAGATCACGCAAATTTGCAACAGGGAAGAAATGTGTTTCATGTACCTTGGTTCCCACAATGATCTGTCTGTCTCCGGGCACAAACAGCGAGCAGAGGGCGTATTCACAGGCCATTGTGCGAATCACCTGCAGAGTCGACCTGGAACCAAATGAACGACGGTCACAAATTCGATCCGGCTCATTTGAGACGTCAACTGGTGGCGTCGCGTCGTCCTCACCTGTTCCACACTTTGACCGTGTCCCCGGAGGCCGACAGGACGGCTAAGTTGTCCGAGCTGAAGGCCAGCGTGCGCACGTCGGTGCGGTGGCCGCCCAGCGTCAGCCGCGCCGTCTTGTTGGCGGCCGGGGTTTTGTCGGCGGGCTTCAGGCTGTACGTCTCGATGGTGTTGTTCTGCAGCAGCAGCACCACCTTCAGCTCGCCACCTGTACATGACAGACAGTCCACCCACCTGAGAGAGAACAGAACAGGGGGTCAAACTCCAAAAATATAAAGAATAAGAATAATTCAAACACGAAATGTAAATAATATTAACAGCTTGAAGTTATAATTCACAGCGCAAATTGAGAAGTTTGAACTTTCATTCAAATTCTGGCCGTAAAAAGTAAGAATAAAACAAAGGAATAGAGTACAAGGGCTCAAATGTGCAGATATTGATGTTCCCTGTTAAATCCCTGTAAACGCCACAGCCGCAGTCACACTCGGATTCACGCTGACCTGATTTTGGCCGAAGCGTTGATGTTTGTCAGTTTGATGATCTCGTCCTTCAGCATCCGCTCCACCACCGGCTCCTGGCCTGCATCTTCCTGATCTCTACAGCAGGGGGCAGTCGCAAAAAACACTTGAACTGCATGATCTCTAATTGGAAAACTCAGCAGTTATCTCATCAAGTAACTATCGACAACTGCAGAGGTAAATGGAAGAGCCTTGAATGAAGGCTGTTTAATATTTGCATTAGAGACATTGTAAGTAAAAGGGCCACAAAAAGAACAGCGGGGCTGCAAAATTAAAGAATCAGCGAGGAGTTAAAGGAGGATCTTTGATTGGAGAGCAAACAGGAAGAATGTGTTGTTACTGTGCTCACTTTGCTGCCTTCTTTTTGGCCTTTTTCAGCTTCTTTGTCATTTTTTTCTGCACCTCCTCTTCTGACAGCACAGTGAAAAGCTCCAGGAAGGAGTCGTTGCCCTGAGACAGGAAAATGACATTTACAGTTAGGTTACCAAACCTGTTCTGATGGCAACAAAAACGAACCATCAATTACAGCTGAAACCTTCCAAAGTTGCAGGTCTTTATTTTTTCATCACGGAAATCTGACATCATCTCATTTGTTATGGAGGGTCAGAGTGACCCGGGTGACGCGCTGACACTCACATGGCAGGCAATGACTCTGGCTCTGGTGTCTGTTGTCATGGAGACGACTCGGGCTCTGGCCTCTCTCAGGATGGAGCCGGCTTTGGTGCAACTCAGGATGCGCTACGCAGGAAGAAAGAGACGCAGCTTTAGGGAAAATCACAGCTCTCCCAGCACTTATAAAGGTCATAAAGGAACATTAAAAAAAACTTTTTAAAATCACATTTTCAATTTCAAACCCAGCGCATTGTTTGAGTTTCTGTTACTTTTCACAATACTTTATTAACTCTGATCGTACCTCTTCGGGACCTTCATCTTCGCCTTCATCTTTGTCCTCCTCATCATCATCATCCAACAGCATTTTGCCCTTTTTCCCTTTGGGCTCACCCTCTGCTTTTTCCTGCACACGATGACAGAAGTTTTTATTTGCAACTTGAAAACAGCCGTATCAATGTGTGATTTTAGGGTGAAAAATACAAGTGGCTGAAATGTTTGTTGGTTAGAATAGAGATTTTTCTTTCAAAATTGATCTTTCAGCATCATCTGTGTTGTAAAAATATTTAGTATTTGAAATAATTGTGAAAATCTCCCGATTATACTTGTTTTTTTTTCTTTGCTGCCCTTGTGTTGGTGTTTCTGCAGGCTGACATGTTGATTCGCTTTCTAGTTCATGTCTGTATCAAGCTTGAATAAATTAAACGGCGAGGCTCCTCCTCACCTCCTCCAGGTAGCTGATGTCCCACGCTCGGAGTTCACTGTCCGCTGAGCCTGTTAGCAGCCTGCTCTCCTGATTCAGCAACGCCATACTCCACACCTACCACACATGCACACACAATGAAAGTAAACACAGACCCCCAGATGAATCCTAAGCGTGCGTACCGTGAGTGACCTCTCACCTCACTGCGATGGCCGGTCATCGTCTTGAAGCAGTGCTGAGTGTCCAAGTCCCACCACTTGACAAAACTGTCCTTCGAGCTGCACAACACAAACACACACATCATCGAAGCAACTGTGCACATAAAAACACCTGTTTGGAGTCTATGAAGGTGGAATCAAATGGCATCTCTTGATTAGTGAAAGTTTCTCTTTTCATACTTCAGACCGAATAATGTTTGTATTTAACATCTGTTTGCTATTTTTATCCTTTACATCCACCAGTCAAGCGTTGGGTAGAAGTTGCGTTACCATGAGACGAGCAGGTTCCTGTCTTTGAGGAAAAGAGCCTGAGTGATGATGTCTTTGTGGCCCTTCAGTCTGTACAGCCCACACTCATTGATGATGTCCCACACAATCACATCAGTGTCCTGAGAAACAAAAAGACAACAATGCTTTTATGTAATAATGGTGGAATAAAAAGAATGCAAGCAGAATCATTTGTAGAGAAAAGTTGACACTTAATAACAAAGGTTGCTTTGTCTTTAACCAACGCAAAACAAAAAGATTTAAGGACAAATCTGTTCAGAAAGTCCCGTCAGACTCACATTAGATCCTGTAACCAGTCGAGCACCCAGCGCATCATAGTGAATGACGCTGACAGCCGACTTGTGGCCGTTGAAGGAGACGTTGCTTTCTCCATTTATCAGGCTGAAGATTCTCACAGCGCCGTCCTCGTAGCCCACGGCGAGGTGGACACCATCAGGTGACGGGCAGAGGAAGGTCACCTCGTGTTTCTGACCCTTGAGGATCAGAACCTGCGAGAAAGATTAGAATGAGACCAATCAGACCAAATTACTCAGAAACCTGAAGCTTTACAATGTGTTTACGCTTGGATATTGATGCAGGAGTCTCACCTTCTCTCCTTTTCGGACGTCCCAGATGAAGACGTGCTCACATGCTGCCACGGCAACAAAACGCCCCTTTTCGCCTCCTCGAAGGGTCACGAAGCTCACGTTGGCTTTCTGGCTGCCGATCACTCCGAAGACGGCGCTGGGAACGTAGCGCAGGTACTGCTTGGTCAACCCCATGACCGGCAGCCTGAGGTGATTCAAAGGAGAGACATTGTGTTATTTGTACCGTCAAATCACTGTGTATCCTTTGGTCCAATGTACAGACAAGATGCTGGTTTCAAACTGTCACACAGATTTAAGAGCTTGGCTTGGATGTGGCTCCTTCTCATTCATATTGAAAAGCATTGTATAAGTCATCATTGATCATGAATATCATTATTCATCATGCTCTTTACACAATTTGATAAATGGACGAATGAATGTAACAGAACGTGTATCTAACTTTTGTGCCGCATGGGGGTCACACTTTTCGGATTTTAACCCAGCAAGCCGGAGATCAGGGGAGAAGCGCTTAATATTCAACACAGAACGACTCCGCCGGGCGGTGTATCGTTGTTTTGCGTTTGTCCCGCTCCCGCAGCAGTAGCTGCGCATTGAATCGAGGATACCTAACCACGTTGGTCCACTGACTTGTGAGCCCACGTGGTGACGATCCTGATTAAATGCACGATCTAAAGTCATACGTGAAAAAAGATGTGTGTGAGTACGTTTAACACCCAACGGCAGTATTTTGTCGTTGCTGTAATCCCTTTTAGTTTGGACAATTTTGCCTTCTTACCTCTGAAATGCTGCTGCGAGCTAACGAGTGTTTTTCCTGCCTGCGCCGCTGTTCTAGATCAAACCAGTCGATGTCCGATTGCCTTGCATAGAAAGAAATTTCCAACGCCCAGCTCACTCACATAAAGCACATTGTGATTCCATAAAATATTTACTGTCTGAGAAAAACACTTTGGAGTTGTTTATCGATGGTTTCAGTGAACAGAAAGGAAAATATTATGTTTGTTGTTGTTCATGACCGCCGCTTGCTCTGTTGCTTTTGTCTGTACGACTGGAAACCTTGTCAGTTGAATCGGTCCTTGTGAAACCAATTCCCCCAAAATCCTCATAATTAATTGACAGTGGAGTTTGAGGATTTATTAAGCAACACCGACTCAATAAAATAATTTTTATGTGTTTTTGCAATGAACAAATCTGCCGTGACTTCTCATCAGTCCTCACACAACCACAGCGGAAGTGTCTTCTCATTAGTCAGCTGATTGAGTGCGAGACAGATTAGTCAAGTGTCAGAGAAACACCATGGATACAACCGGAAGTGGGTGTGTGGTCATGTGGGATCACAAAATTATAGGAATACCGATTATCTTAGTCAAACACCTCAGCGCTTAAACTCGCCTCTTCATGTGACTGATAACACTGAGACGCAGATATAACGCACAAAGAAATATGAGCAGGGCACGTTTGTCCAATGTGTCATCGAAATCTATCACTGCCCTCCATGAAATATCATCAGAACAAAATGTGAACAAACAATACAAAATAACAACAAAAAACTACGACACTGAAAGAACCGAGCGTTTCTGAAATCGTTTGGCGTTTTATTCTGAAATCTAAATCCGGATATTGGCGCCTTTGGTGTCGCGGACCTTATAGTGCAGCATCACCCGATAGCATGTTTGCTAAGTGTGTAAACACGGGTTTTCTGCACTTTAATGTCTTCTCCACGGATGTTGCGGTTTCTCTGTCTGCTGGTATGAATTCTCCGAGAAACCACGAAACACACCGAGTCTGAAAGTTGCCGCGTCCGGATTTAGCGGTTATTTTTATTTTAATTTCCCCTGTCGTGAACATCACCTCTGTTTGGAGGAACTCGAGTTGGCTCGGTAGGTAATTGATCTTTGTGTTGTTTACATACGCTCACTTATAGAAATGCATTCATTTTGTGGGGACAATGGCCTCCTTTCGTGGGGCAGAAATGTGAAGGAAGTTTTTAACAAAGCTCAGTTTTCCTGATAAAGTTTCGTGGAAGTAACATTATAGTTTCTGTTCCTTTTTATGCAAAATGTATTTATACCGATATGCAGCTGTAAAGGAAGGCAACACTTTTTCCCACAATCTCAAAAACTTTTCTTTTAGAATCGCTTCAGCATCATCTAAGACAAAAAATTGGGAGTACAGGAGCAGAGACTAAAGCTATTGTCAATAACTTATTTTGTGTCTCAAAAACGAACTTTAAAACCCTAAAATGTTAATCAAACGCAACGTTAATGATGACTTAAGGCTTTGGATGATGGACAATTGCTGGTTGTTTTCGATCTCAAGCAAAATTGACCCTATGTAATCATGTAAAGTTCAACTCATTTGATTCCCACATGAAGTGCTGATAATTCTGTATTTAGGCTGAGGTCAGGCTGAAAGGACCTCAGAGTACAAAGGGACTGCTGTCATGCCAGTAACTAATGAGCCATGATGGGACTCATTTTCTTTAGTTGGCTGATGATTTCATTACATGGAGGCTTCTTGGCTCTTTTTCTGCTTTCATATCTGCACTGACTCTTCAACCTGTTATTTCTCTGTGTTTGGACCTTTGTAATGTGGAAAAGTCACAATTTTCAGCTTAACACTGTCTGTGAGCATGACGGTAAATATGACTGATATGAATTCTCTGTATCTTGGGACTGAAGCACTCACACAAAGGAGGAGGACGGTTTCTCAGAAAGGTTTCTGTTGGGCTTTTAAAAAAATAAAGGTCCTTAAATCTCTCCCTCTTTCTCCCCTCTGCTTGCGGCAGCTTGGCTGCTCGGAGGGTCCCGTGTGAGCTTGTCGTGCTGGAGGTGGGGGGATGGATCCTCTGGGTGCTCGCTCCCAGTTCGTGGACGTCCAGAGTCTCCCCACGTGGCAGCAGCAGCTGAGCGAGGATGGCGAGGAGCCGTCGCTGGACCAGAGCGACAGCCTGTCCAGCCTGGACTGCTTCCCCTCGCCCTTTCCCTTCCGGGCCGACATCAACCGCAAGATCATCCTGTTGTGAGTCACTGGAGAGAACGCACGAGCCCACACCAACTGCTTTGGACATTTACTCAACACTTCTTCATTTACATTGAACTTTATCTCAACAATTAACCAGTCAAACTGAGAGTTTTCACTGTAGTTGCACACTGCGGCAGCACAGTTTCCTGTGTTTTGACCGGTGCATCCACGTGCTCCCACAGGCCCGTCCAGAGTCCAGAGCTGCTCATAAATCCTCTTTGTGGAGGAGCACATGACTCTCCACAGCCTGACTTGGCAGCGCTTTCACTTTCTAAGAACCCTGTTGTTGTAGCTGCGCTCTCCTGCTCAGTCATCAGCAGCGGCACATTCCTGCAGCGATAATATGACCAGAGCAAACGAACAGCGGTACCTTTTTTATCTCGTGGTCACATAAGATTCAGAGGGTTTGACCACCGTAGGCGCTGCGTTATCCCACAAAAACAGTTGTTAGAAAATTTTCCAGCAATGAAGCTTCATCTCGAGAATATTTGACCACTTATGTGATCGGCCTGTAAGTGGCGCTATAATACTGCCACAGAGATGAAGGTAAACTGCATCAGTCTGGTTAGGTCCAGTCCGGTCCAGTCCACTCCTGTCAGGTGGTGTTTGGTCAGTTCAAGTCACTTCATCCAGCCAAGGCTTTGTCTGCTTTACTGCAGCACAGTCTGGTGCGCTATCACAATATTAGAGGAATCATTTCCGGCCCAAAATGGGGTTAAATCACTTTCTTCTTTCGGCTGTCCTTTGAGGAAATCGGCTCAGCGCGTCTCTGAACGTTTCCGTTGCGGATGATGACATTTTTTGCCGTGTCGTCACTTTTTCCTGTTACATGAACCTCACATCTTCCTGCTTAGATTTCGCAATGACTTGTTTGGTTCCGACCTGACAGTCCAGATAATTTCCCCATGTAGCTTCTTTCCTCTAGCCCTTTTTTTGGGGGGGGAGGGGTGGTCCTGATCACTGACATGGCATGTCTGGATGTCACTGTTTTTATCACAGCTGAAGAAAAAATCCAAGCAGCAGCCACGTGGAATTAGAAGGAGTTTCAGTTTGTGTTCAGTGTGACTGCTCACGCGATCTGATTCAGGAGGTTTTTTTCTGGAGGCTTTTCCTCTGACATTCAGAAGGAGAGCGCAAAAAATCTCTTTCTTGGTGGTTGAACTTGTCTTGTGACTTTCAACACATGCTCGACCGTTTCCTCATTGTTCTTTACATGGAAACCCCAAAGGGAGCAGAGGACAATGAAACCCTGTTCTGAACCACGAAAGAGGAAAAATGCAAGAAAGTCAATCAGTTTTTGTTTGGTTGATCATTTGGTGGTTATCACAAAGTAATGTGCCAGACAGTTAGAACTCAATATATTATGTAAGAATTTTTTGAGTATTCACACTCTCAAGAAGCTCAAAAAGCTAAATAGAATCAAGCCTGTCTAGTTTTTTTATTTGTTTTTTTGCCAGTATGAAGTAAAAAAAAAAAAAAAGTTTGTCCACGGACTTTGAATCTATAACTGTGCCCTGTGTCCCTTTTGCACCAGTAAGGGCGACATCGCCTTTCTCAACTGCACCGCCATTGTCAACACCAGCAACGAGTCCCTGAACGACAAGAACCCCGTTTCTGACAGCATTCACCAGCAGGCCGGACCCGAGCTGCGAGATGAGCTGCTCAAACTGAAAGGTACCGAGCCAGAGAGAGAGAGAGAGAGATGTTTGTTTTTGTTTTATTTACAGTTTTTACATCTGTATGGTTATATTACGCACCAATGACGATGGCTGCCTAGCAAGGTGCTCGCTGACCATGAGGAGCAACCAGTCTGCAGCTGCACAGACAGAGCACATGTTAAAAAGAACAGTTGTCTTTGTGTAAAACTGATTATGTAACTATCATAACATCATCTAACTCATAACTTTCTGCCTGTAACTTTATAGCATATGGGGTGGTTCATTCACAGCAAATTCCAGCTTTATATGATTGTTTACAAATAGCCATCACATAGTTTATTTAGAACTGTGATCCTATCGCAGCTGAACAGATGAATAGATAAAGTGAGTTGAATGCCTGCTTTGACAGTGGAAAATACAAATCCAGTTAATAAATGTTCTTTGACTTATTTTGGGTATAAGTTTCACCGATTCTGTCCACCTGTTTTGACCATTTCTGAGGCCATCTCTGGACTCCTTCACATTAGAAGGTTCATGCTTCGGTTTGTGTGCAGCCTGCCGAACGGGAGACGCCAAGCTAACCAAAGGCTTCAACCTGGCGGCGAGGTTCATCATCCACACGGTGGGACCGAAGTTCAAAAGCAAGTACAGGACGGCGGCGGAGAGCTCGCTGTTCAGCTGCTACAGGAACATCATGCAGCATGTGGTGTAAGAAGCAGCGCCTCAGCCTTTGATGTCCTCTGATGGGAGGATGGCAGTGATGCATACGCAGTGTCTTTTTTTACCAGCACTGATTGTGCGTTAATTAAACGAGTCATATGAACTAAATTATTTTGACTGACTTCTCGTGCGGCCATTCGTCACATTCCACCTCTCTTTGTTTCCCTTCAGTTTCCACTCTGATGAACAGAATTTGACCCTGATAGACGATAATAAATAAAGACTTGATGAAAGACATTTGAATGTCTTCAAGAAACAAAACTAATATTCATTCAAGTAACCCTATCCGTTGACAATCTGCATTTATTTCAATGGATTAAGGCGAGTCCTGAAACCCAGCCACGTTCGATAAGTTGCTTTTGAAAAATATCTGCTGATATGTTGTACATGTTGGAAGACGAGTATCTATAAAGTGAAATTGTTCCTGTTACACATCTTCCACACTACTTTCTTCATAGGATGAAAAAAGTGGTTGATGTTTTTTACCCAACTGCTGTCTTGTATGGATGTACTGCACAGTCTGAGCGAAGGGGTCTTTTGATCGTTTCTGCCACAGTGAGCTGTCCATGACATCGGTGGGCATCTGTGTGGTCAGCACAGCCAAGAGAGGTTACCCGCTGGAGGACGCCACGCACATCGCTCTCAGTAAGATGCACTCCGTTCGTGCAAGCTATGAACTTTAGTGGTTGAACCCTAAAAACTGCTTGGGAAATCAAATCATAATTGCTTTTAACTTCGGGCTCACACGCACGCACGCGCACACACACACCCCCTCGTAAACACTCCAAATGAGATCCACAAAAACTGCACGAGCACTCAGACACGCTTGTTCTCGTAAACGCGCTGACATTTAGCTCAAATGTCACGATCGCTTAGAGCACATAACGGCAGCATAAGATCATGTTTGACCATTGAGGCCAGGACCAGAATTTTCGAGGTTTCTGAATTGTAGTGTCTAAAAGGGTTTCTGACGAGTATTTTCGCTCATGTTTTGTGTGTGTTTATAGGAACAGTGCGCAGGTTCCTGGAGAACCATGGAAACAGTGTTGAGTCAGTGGTTTTCGCAGTGTCGGACACAGAGGAGGTTTGTATGAATGTTTATCGCTCAGTTTATTCCAGCTTTTTCCCAGAACAAACAGGCTGATTTAGGCATAATCAGTGTTCTTCCCTTTACCCCAGTCAGTGGTTGTAATGTTTTGGCTGCTCTGTGTTTGTGTGCTTTCTTTTCAGTCGGTTTACAAGAAGCTGCTGCCGCTGTATTATCCTCGCTCCGAGAGGGAGGAGAGACTCTGCCTGCCTCTCATCCCCGCTGACATCGGCAACTCTGAGGGCGAACCCGTCGTCCCGGAGCGCCAGATCCGCATCACGGAGAAACCGGGCAGCCTCGAAGGTACAGAAACTTCAGCAGCCTTCTTTTATTCTGTCACACGTGATAAAATGTCTTCAAAAGGTCTGTTAAATCCATTAAATAAACCTGGGATGCAACAGCACCAGTTTACCATTTTTCTTGGATATGTTGTATGTTTCCATGTTTTCATTTCTTGCAAAGCTTTAAAAACTAATTAAAACAACTAAAATTAAAAAAAGAACAACTTCTTTTAATTGATCAGAAATCTTTGCGCCATATTTCTTAACATGTTGCACATTGTTCTAACATTTGTGGAGTCAGGGTTGGTCAAACTCCCTCTCAGGCCATGAACTCTGTGTAAACTTGTCTTTTCTGTGACCTCTCGCGTTAAACCGACCTCGGCACTGGTCTGCCCGCTAAATTTCGGGCTCTGGTGAAGAACATCTCTGAAGAGTCGAAAGCCCAAGCGTTAGCGAGTGTTTGCGGTTCTCCTCTGGAGTTTCGCTGCCTGAACCGAACTCCAGCGTGATGCCTGCTGGCGCGACGCTTCAAAAGGCTGCGATGTGCGGCCCAAAGACGTGTTGATCCAAAGCAAGCAGGCCGCCTTCAACTGTTGCCCAACAACAACAGGCTGATGTACACACACTGACAGACGCACATGGTCCTCTGGATGTTGTTTGAAATGCGCGGACATGCGTTCAGCGATACATGTGGTCGCAGAGAAACAGACTTGAACCGGCGCCTGGGTTCTGTCAGTGGCATTGACAGCGTACGTGGCAGCTTTCTCTCAAAGACAAATAATGTCATGCAGATAAATGATCATCACTCTGACGAGATGGACAAAGACAAGCAAGAAAAGCATGAAAAGCCCACGAAGTTTAGAAATCTGGTTTCTAGTTGGAAAAGTGTCCGAGTAAAGTAAATATTTGGGCTTAAAAAAGATCAAAAAGAAGCCACATTTAGCATTTCTGTTGGGTTTTTTTTTTCATCCTTTATGTCAAACCTCAGGATCATATGTTTACATTTGGGCGTGGGAGGACAAATTGGAGTCGCTGAAAGGAATTCGAATATGGCACATCTTTTTGCTGAAAGCCGGAGTTGACCCACTGAAAAAGTTTGCTTTTGAATTGGTGGATCAGGAAATTCAAGTGGAAGTAAATCTCCTCCTTTGACCCCCTCTCTGGTACAGATGACTGCGAGGAGGACAGTCTGGAGTCGGACCTGGATCAGGTCGGGAATCACGCTTTCGCCCGGATGGAGGGCGACGTGGACAAACAGCGAAAACTGATCCTTCAGGGTCAGATGTCCGAAGCTGCCATGCAGAAACAGCACCAGAGAAAGTGAGAGTGAAACCGGGCTGGGGAGCGTTTTATTCACCCATCCATCGCCGATATTCCTTTATGTCAGCTTACACTTTGTGAAAGGAGGAGTGCACTCTGGACAGGCTGACTGTTGATCACAGGTTAACACACAAACACACCTGCAGGCAACCCAGAGCCATGAATTCAACTTGAACTCTTGTTGGTGGACTGTGGGAAGACATCTGAGTCCTCAGAAGAACAAGCACTAAAACGCCCCGTTGTGTATTTTTCAGCTACAGTCGCTGGCTGTGTCGAGCGAGAGCCGAGGATCTGTCGGACATCGCTGCACTGAAGGCTTTGTATCAAACTGGTGGGTCTTTATGCAGATGACAGTCATACTTTT
>JASSRZ010000023.1:17543400-17556527 GCA_032164315.1 Malacoctenus gilli | reverse complement strand
GGATCTGTCGGACATCGCTGCACTGAAGGCTTTGTATCAAACTGGTGGGTCTTTATGCAGATGACAGTCATACTTTTCATTTTCGAAGATGTCACAGCAGCTGTGTGAACGCGCTACAGCCGGATCAGCATGGCCAAACCTTCTATTTCACCAGAAAACTCGGTATCAGTTAGTTTCTATTCAGTCGCACGTTTCCATGGTGTTACTTTGTTCGAATGTTACTGAACTGTCCTCTTTCCAAGCTGTAATTCATGTCTTGATCAATAGAGGGCAGTGTTGTGCAGTCAGTGTGAAGTGTGGTTGATCATTCGCCACATGACTGTTATTTTGAAAGTACTATCTATGGGCTCTGTATGGTGGCTCGCATTTTTTTAAGACTGATGATTGTTTGCATAAAATCAGCTGAGGAGCTTTTTTGCTTCAGCAAGACTTCGTGATTGTGTTGTTGTTGATGTGTGCAATAACTTTCCAGTGTGTGTGTGTGTTTGTCTCCAGGTGTCGACATGTGTGGCAGGACGGTGATGGTCTTGGTCGGCCGAAACATCCCGGTGACCCTCATCGACATTGAAAAGGTAACAAAATGTGTGTTTCAGCAGTGAAATGCTCCTCGTCACTGTGACTGTCAGCTCGTGTGTTTGCATGTGCGCCGTCTCTGTTTGTGTTGAGCATCTGTTTGCCTGTTTGTTTTGTTTGTGCTTTCATGTGGCGATCTGTTCACACATGCTTGTGGCTGTGCACAAACTGTGCGAATGTTATTGGTTCAGTCTGCGCATACGGTGTTGTGTTTCAAACAAAATTCTGTCTTGATGCAATATGTGTGTTCAAGTTCGTGTCATTGATTTCTTTTTCCAACAATTCGAATGGCGACGGGACCAAGAAAAAGCTTTTCTCTGACTCTGTCCGTGTTTGTGTGCACAGGCGCTGCTGTACTTCATCCATGTGATGGATCACATCACGGTGAAGGAGTACGTGATGGTTTACTTCCACACGCTGACCGGAGAGCACAATCATCTGGACTCCGATTTCCTTAAAACCCTCTACGACATTGTGGACGTCAAGTGAGTCCGACAGAAACAAATATCACTTCCTGTTGTGGCAAATCTGCGTCTCTCTACAAAGTTCTCTCTCACCTCCTCCGTGCTGTTTGCACTGAGGACGTTTTTCTATGGCTTCTGAGCCAAAACTGTGCTCGTCTTCATTTGCGCTCCCGCTCGGACCTCTGCCGCCGCTTCACGGGCCAGAATTGTTGTTCAGGCCGCGGCCCGACTCTTCTGAGGTCCCAGTGTTTAGACTTTTGAGTTCAGGAAAACAAGCTGTGAAGCACCTTTCGCTTCGCTGCGAGTTTTTGGGAAATCTGGCGGCCACATTTGGAAGGAGAAAAGCTAACTTGGCGTGCGTTGTCAGCGGGCTGTATTGGCTGTGACTGCGCCTTAATCAGAGGCCTCAGCTCTCTTCAAGCAGATCATTGTTTTGGTTGTAAAGCCTCTTAAAGTCATTTCAGTTGAAGAGCGCACAGTTTAAACACTGTGGGACGAAGGTGCAGTCATATTGCCTTCGATAAAAACACTAATGCTGATGCAAACTTGAGATCAGGACACTTTCCCACAAGTACCTCTTTGCCTTACTCGACTGGACTCTGAAATATGCACTTCTGATCTGAAACCAGACAAAGGAAGTCACTCTAAAAAAACTTTCTCGAGCCACCCAGTGCTTTTATTTTGAAATTTCCTGCTTTTTCCTGTCATTGTTTGTCTTCACTTGAATGTTTTTGGTAAATGAGAGATTGGTCAGAGGTTTCTTTGACTTGCGTTAAATGTGTCAAGGTGGAATAATATCAAACTACAGACTCACTAATGTGTCAAAATCACAATAAGTTGTCGAGATGTTGGTTGTCAGCGCAAACAAATAGGCCACAATGCACAAAGCAGACCCAGAAAAACAGCAATGGAGTGAAAAAAGAAAAAAGGGAAATGATGATTTGAGTGTTTCAGAAGCTACTTAAAGAGACAGCTTCTTGGAATTCTGACTGTCATTTCTAGTAACCACAAGCCAACCAGTTTCCTGTGTTGTGGAAACTCCACATGCAGTCATCACGCACCTTTCAGCCCTCTCATTCAATCTGACTTTTGGCCCTCAGTGACGAATGGCGTGGTTGGTTTCGTTACGTCTCTGTGAAGCTTCTTTATCCCGTTTTTGGATCTCGATAAATTCATCTGAACTCCGTTACATCATCCGCGATACGTGTGACACCGGCGCTGATGACACAGTGGACAAATTGAGATGGGAAACAAAAAGTGTGCCACCGTCCAGGCAAACGAGAAAACCGGCTTTCAACTTTCCCTTTTGTCAGAGCAGGAAACCCCCCGTTGAAGGGTCAAAGCTTCGTCTGCTTTGAGAGTGTCGAGGCTGAAACAAAGATGGAGTTTTAGAAATTTGCTTTTGTTTTTCGAAATTCAAGTTTCGAGTGGGTCACGGTGGTGTCGTGGTCTACGTCTCTCTGTACGTGCTTGAACTTTCTCTCGGTGGTCCTTTTTACCTCCAACAGTCCAGAAGCATGCGTAGGATTTCAATAGGTGACTCTCAGTTACAGATGCAGCGGGTGATCAGATTCTGAAGGCTCCTCTGTCTGTCCGTGGGTTGGCTTGAGCAAAGTGTTATTGTTATCACTATTCATAGAGTCTCTGAATGTTTTTTTATCACATGAACTTTGTGTGGACGTAGTTTGGCTAGCATGTGTGACTAATCCCGAAGCAATCCTCTCCCGGTTTCACTCTCCAAACGCTTGCTGGTTTTCAGGTTTGGCTTCTCACAGGCGAAGCCATTCGTGGCCCAACAAGATCATGGTGCTAAAGTCGTCCAACTCTTGGTTGGCTGCAGACGAACCGAGGCTCTGAATGACCTAGCCAGCAACCTGAAGCCAACCGTGAGGGCTTCCAGAGCTGTCATAGATGGACAAGCCTGTGGGGTTTAATTGTTGTTTTTGTCGGCTTCAGCTGCAGAGCTGGAACCACTGCCGAATCTCCACGTCGGAGTTTAGTTCCTTTGATTCTCCGTTAATTTGTTCTTTAAACCGCCGCAGTCGTGGTTTAGGTTGAGGGTTTGATGAAGTATCTGCCGGTCCTAGAGACGCCTCTAAACTCACTGTGCCTTGCTCGCTGCCGCTTTGAGCATCATCCACCCCGCCTCAACAAACAGCTTCACTCACTGCAGACAAAAAAATGGAGCATGGAGGAACTCGTCTGTGTGTTGCACATGTGTCAGATGTGCAGCAGATAAATGTCTTCTGATGCCGTTCGGAGTGACCAAAAACATATTCCTGGTAAAAAACTGCACGCAGCACCCAGACCGCAAAGTCTGTCGAGTTTCCAACCCTGAAACAAGCTGCAATGCAGAACTCACTTCTGCTGTTCATTTGAAGGAGAAGCCAAAAGTAGCATCGAAGTATCCATCCTGCAGCCCAGCATGTCCACTTTGCAACGCCATTCTGCAAGAAAACACGAGATATGAACTTCGGTCCAGATTACCTGGTCGAAGGTACCAGCAGTATGTTGCTGAATGTCTTTTCAGGTGTGTTTGTTTGTCATCACTGGGTGACCGAACTAGACTGGCAACACGACCGAGTTGAGCCACGTCAAGTCAGGCTGAGGAGGTATCAATGGAAAAGCGCCATGAGCAAGGTCAAGTCGAGTGTCAGCCCGCGTTCCAGGCTGTTAGAAGCAGTTTTCCTCAGTTGGATTTGCATGTTTGTTGATATGAACAGTGTAAAGTTCGGCGTGCTGCATGAGGAGCTGACTGGGATGGATGTGCGAAATGTTTCCAGTGCTGATTGTGAAGCGGTGTTTTTTTTGGACTGCGAATGTGCAGCTCTGGAAAACCACAGCGAGGGTGATTTCGCGGACGCGTTGTCTTCGCTTGCAGACGATTGCTCTTCCTTTGCTCCTCTGGCTTGTCAGAATTCACATTTTCACTCTAATTATGTTTTATCTCCAGTGATGACGATGAATCACAAGCTCACCGTCTGCTTTTGTTTTTGTTGCATTTCAGGTTTAAGAAGAACTTGAAGGCCTTTTACTTTGTACATCCAACATTTCGCTCCAAGGTGAGATGATTATGACTTTGGACACTTATAAGTGACTCATATTTGTAAAATGCAATGTACAATTTTTCTTTCTCGTCTCACGTGTGTCAATTTGACCCTCTGTGCAAGGTTTTTAAGTGGCTAATTGACAAAAAAGTGTCAAAAAAAATTTATTCATCTTTTAAAAAAACTGAACAATTGTGAAAGTCTTTTTTAAAAATTTTATATCAACATAAACATCAAGGGTTTATGCCCCTTCTCTTTTATTCTTTATATTTTTTACTGGTAAGTCATGAAATTTTTAAGTTTTCAATCTTGTAAAAAATTTAGGCAACATTTATAATTCAATAATAATAATAATAATAATAATAATAATAATAATAATAAGTAAAGTAACATGCTCTTTGTCCTCTCTTTGCTCTCACAGACCTTGATAACCAATCAGCACCAATCAGTAGAACTTGAGTTTGGCTGCAACAGAAACAGTGTTAGTAATTGCTTGAAATTTTGAATAACTTCATCCTTGGAAAAAACGAGAGATTATCCAGGAATCTGAACCTGTTTCCATCGTTCCGAGTGTCGAGATGCTTATCTGGAGCCAGATGCAAATTCAAAACTTGTAAATATTTCCCCCGCTGGCGGAGAAACCCACCGTTTAGGGGTCTTCTGGTTTATGTCTGTGCCTTTACCATTTCCACGAACAACTGTACTTTTCAGTTCCCAGGCCAGATTTTTCCTTTCTCCATTAAATCTCCATCAGAGTTCATCTGGTTGAGTTGTTTCCTCTGTGATTTACTCAGATTTACTTTCTGTGGTTGATGGCGTGATTAAGGCTTGCTAGCATACATTCGTCATATAAAATGAGAACTTCAAAGTTGGATTTTTTTCTGTTATTTTGTCACCAACAGCTTAAAAAGTGAGAAATATTCCAGTTATTTAAGCATTTATACGGTGAAGTTTTGAAGAATGAATTTATTGAATAAATGTTGAATTTCTTCCTCTTGCTGCTGCTGTGATTAATATTTTGATATTGATATTAAGATGCCATGCAGGCTCCGATCAAACAAGCAGAATGTAACGGAACATTTCAATTTACTCACTTCAATTCAATCTAGCAATCGACCAAGGTTCGAACAACATAACTGATGACTGTTCTCTCTTTTTTGGCCTCAAGGTCTCGACATGGTTCTTCACCACCTTCACCGTGTCCGGCCTGAAGGAGAAGGTCCGGTACCTGGACAGCCTGCAGCAGCTCTTCACCTGCATCAAACCTGAGCAGATCGACATCCCGCCGTTCGTGCTGGAGTACGACTCGCGAGTAAGCCAGCCGCCGCACGATCCGCTCAGTCCCGCACTTACAGATGTCGCTGGCGCGCGATCAGTGCAAAACGCCGAGTTATCTCCAAAGAACGAGCTGCTCCGGTGTCAGTCGGCTCTCTGTTCAGGCATCATTGGATGTTTTTTGAGGCGGACTGACTTCTTGTGTTTGTTTTACTAAAACATGAGGGTCAAATGTGTGCCTGGCAGTTGTCTAAACATTTGAAGCACTGCATAAGCTGATGTACTTTATCTTTTGATCGGATCCAGTGACACTTTTGGCCTGTCATGCAAACAGCTGACACACTCCTGTGATAATCGTCCAATTCAGGCGGAGCGTCTCTGCCTCTTTGGCTTCGGACGCCTCGCTGGAACGGGCAGACCGTGTCGACTTGACTTCGGGCCAACCAAACATTTAACCCCCTCTCCACTTTCTGCCGGCTGCTGCACGTTCTCAGTCTCGCTTTTTCTAGGTCAATGAGTGTATTTACAAGCCCCTCAGGTTCCCAGTTCAGATGTCTACATGCAGGGGGGGGTGTGGCGACACTTGTTTACATTTCGTCATTTTCAAGTAAATACTTAGCTGCAACTTGCTGCCTGTATAGCGTGAGAACTTTTTTGCTATTGGAGTGTAGAAGTTTAGGTGATAAAAGTGCCTCTTCCAGGGGGCAACAAAAAAACGGATGATGCCCCCCCAAGCAGGTCCTTCTTCATGTTCTCCACTGTGCTGGTGCAGACCCTCACAGTATCTCCCATAGTGCATCAGCCGATCAGGAAGCTTTATGACTCACTCTGAAGTGTGTGTGTGGGGGGGCATTCCTCACTCTGCATCCAGAGTTTGTTAAGAGTTGTTTATGTTTGTGTCACTTTCTGCTGCAGCAGTCAGTGGCCGGAATGAGGAATCTGCGAGCAGGATATGTGAGAGCATCCTGTCTTCCTTTGGTAAACTGAAAAGCTGAATAAAACGTGTTTTACTGCTTTTCAAAGTCTGCGTAAACACACTTGTACTTTGGAAAAGAAGTTTAAAACTCTGGAGTGTATCGGCATGATAGGATAAACTCATATATGGCTCAAATATTTGTGCTCTCGAATACTTTTACTGAACAGTATTGAATTTTCCAGCCTGGATAATCTGCTGTGAGTCCCTCACAGCTGGATACAGAAAAACACACGTTTGCAAAATTAAAGCCAAGTGTGAGACAGCAGGAGCCGGAGAAAAGAGAAAGTTGCTGCATTTCTAAAACCACAAGTACAAATACGTTGTGAACAGTTGAAGGCAGCGACAGAAGTTACTCAGCAGGGCTGAAACAATAATGGAGGTAGTAACTTTACATTTTTTACAGACGTGTATCAACATCCAGCAGTTTGAGGACCAAAAATTCTAAGCTAAGCTAAGCTCATTGAAATGTCCCTTCTGGAGGTGGTGGAGGCCAAAAATGGAGCAAAAAGTTCCACTGTGTGTCGATGGAACGCTGAGCCCCCAGCGATGCCCGCACGTCTTTATTGTCCTGCGTCAAAGTTTCCCAGAACATAAGTTACTGCATGTTGGAAGGTTAATCTTCAGGTGGAGGACCAGCTCCGAAAAACAGCACGTTGAGTTCCAGAGTGTTCGATGTCGAGAGCAACGCTGATAAGCAGCGTGAGAAAGAAGCAGGTGGGCTTCAGTTACCCCCTAATTGCAGCTTTCCTGGAAAGCAAAGTGGAATTCAAGAGGAAAAAATAACACTGCTCAGCTTTGCCTCACATGTCGAGTCCAGTCTTTGGGACATTGGCGCTGAAACGGCAATTCAGGAGCCCAGAAATTGAGCCGTATGCCGCCAGCAAAATGTGTTTACTTATATGGACTGGTATTAGCCATCTCTTCTCCTCTGTATTTGGTGTCGCGCTATAGCGGCGCTTGCAGTTTTGGCATATCCTCTGCAGCATACTCTCGGTCTCCAGTATTGTTGGCTTTTGCCTTCACGACTCATCCAGTGATGTCACTTCCTGGTGAAACACTGAGGGAAAACCCTCTAAGCTGGGTAGAGTCCAGTGAAGCCGAGTGGGAGTCTCATGACCCTCTGTTGCTTCCTCTCCAGGTGAATGGACGGTACCAATCTGCTGAGGCGTCCAGTCTGTGACAAGAAGCCCGTTGGACAAGGTCACTGCGACGGCCCGTCCAGTGGAGGCTGTTTATGGACCCCCACGTCCACGCTTCACTCTCCCTTCTTCAAGACTCTGAACTCGTTCTGTTCATTTTCTGCCAAAAAGGACCAAAGTACCAGTGGCGGTTTCACGTCCAGCACCGTGCGGTGGCGTGAGCGGTCGTCCTGAGCCACCTCAGACTATTTATGGATCGCTCGTGGTTTCTTGATTATGCCTTACACCGAGAGTTTGTTGTTGTTGTTGGTTTTTTAAATTCAGTCGTTTCTTCAAACATCCTCAAACATGAGATCGAAGCCTCTTCCATCGTGTGGTCATAACGGACGTCCTCGCTCGTGCCTGAGCTGAGCGTCCTGCACCATTTCATCCTGTGCTGCCCGACACGGCGCGGCAGAAAACTGTGAAGCATGACCAACAAAACAGGCTTCACGTTGGAAACTTCCATCTGGTATGTTGTAATCCCAGCTTTTGTGTGTCGGTGTGCAATCCAGACTTGAAACTGGGAAAGTTTTCTCTGACCGATACCAAACTCTCGTATGAAATCATCAAACATTCGCTGCGTGGGAGTCGCACGAAATCAGCATCACTGCACGGTTTGGTAATTTGCTGGTTGGATAGGATCAGAGGGTTGACGTTCTTCTTTGTGGGTGAACATGAAGCCACAGGAACAGGAAATGTTCAGTCCTACACAAACTTCGCTACAAATCTCAAAAAACTGCACTTGATTTTCTCACCTCTGAACAGCTGTAGCTTCATATTTAACCGAGATTTTAGGGTGCGATCTCTCTTTTCCCACTCAGTGACCTAAAAAGGCTTGAAATGATAAATAGCCTGGAGGATTCTGCTTGTTCTCCAGCCTCACATTTAAATGAAGAACTGCAGTAACAGGCATTACGTTGCAGTTTACTGGTCTGTATTGGAGGCAGATTATTGCTTTATTCCGTCTGCGTGAAGAAATGACAGGCGAGCTCACAGTCAACCGTCACCTCTCACACTAACTTATTTTGATTCACCTCTAATTCTTCCACTATTGTACGTTTTGTTTTGAGAAAAGCTTCCTTGTTTTTATCTGATTCATTCTCTTTATTTGCATCGACTCAAAATCGGAGATGGGTCAGAGTCGGGATTCGGTTTCACATTGAGGAAAACAAACTAATTTAGCAACATATTTTGTTTTGCTGTTAAAGTTCTTTGTTTTGTTTTTGGGGTTTTTTGTTTTTGCAACACTTGCAATGCTTTTTTCTCTTTATTCCCAGTAACTGGAACAGTGACAAATATCAGTTCTCCTCATCGGCGCAGTTTCTTACCTCGTAAACATTCCCGTGACTGCATAAACTCGAGGTGTCAAGTTAATATTTCAGAGCACGAACGTTTTTTAGTTTCTACAAACTCTCCTCCAGAAAACATCTTCATGTTGATGCTGTTATGTTCGCAGGCAGACAGCTGGCGAGCTTTTACTGCTTCCAATATCAACGCCGGGTTATTCCCTCAGTGGATTAATTAATTGTGATTAATTTAATCTTAATCAATAATGAAACAGTTCCAGGTTTTGTGTTTCTGTTTTTTTTTTTAATATATTGGAGGTTCGCTCCCCTTCGAGCAGGCTGCGCTCAGCCCAGGCGCCGGATGTTTGACACCTCAAGCTAACCCTAAAGCAGTCGTTTATGTAGCAGCCGCAGCGTGAGGAACAGCATCACTATATGACGTCCCCGTTTTCTGACTCGCGCCCGCGTTCACCTGGATGTCGTTGAAACCACATGCTGCTCTCAAACACCATCAATCCGCACGTTCTGCTCTCAAACTGCGGCTATAAAGCTTTTATCACTCAGTTCAGTTACAAACTTTGAAGCTTCTGGAATCAAAATGTTCATGCTGGATTTATCGCGGCTCAAATAAAACACTTTCTTTACAAGGCAGTTTTTTGGTTGGAAAAAAAGTAACACAAATGATCTGTTTTGTTTCGCTTTTTTATTGTTTTCTACTGAAACGCCACAGAATGTGCGTCGGGTTACTGAAGTAGTTTGCATGAATTTTCCTGTCAGAACTGTGATTGTCAAAGAATGTAAATGAATAATGAGCCAAACTTTAATTCTCCTCAAAATGTATATAATTTTTTTTTGTTCTTTTTTTTTTTAAAACTATATATGAAACATCAAAGTAATGAGTGGCTGCTTGTTGGCTCATCCTTCACTTCTCAGTGTCTTCATTGGTGTTCATATTTCCTGTGCTGGTCAAATGTTTTGTCAATTGTTTTGTTTTTTTTACACTGATTAAAGTGCTTTTTTCCCTTGAAAGGTGTTTTGACGTTTTGTTTTGTGATGTACACAATCAAATCAAAATTTAATTAAAAACTTGTCATTAGGGACAAAAACTACCATAAAAATGTGAATTTCTACCGTGCACACTGCATTCTTACTTCTGAATTCGTAAGTATGAATTAAATAGCTGCTGATTTCTGCATTGTTTTCACACCTTCACCAAGTTAAATGTAAACGATCACGTACTTAATGAGATTGTCACACATCTCCACGTCTGCCTGAATAAAACCCTCCTGCTTCCATTCATACAGAGGAGAGTACACATGGTCAGTCTGCTTTACATACCGCATTTATACAGTTTGATGGGTTCCTTTGCCAAAACATGTGGGCTAGAAGCAGCTGTGTGAGTGTGTTAGCTGCAGATGACGGACAGAAAACTGCTGTGGCTTGTTTTCTCTGTGAGAACACTGAAAAGATGGAGTCACGTAAGTGGTTAAATAAGATGGATAAACAGCAGGTGTTGCACTCAGGTTTTTTTCCCCCCTGTTCGAAAACAGCATCATGTTCCAGGAAGTGAAGTGGCACGGTGCTGATTAAACCCCCCCTCTCTGCCCATCTAACCCCCCCCCCCCTTCCAACCGTTAGTATCCTGTCACCTGTCTGTGCAGCCCCCCCACTCTACCCCCACCCACGGTCACTTGTAGTTGGATTTAAGCGAGGAAGGGAGGAAGCTCGCTGTCTGGAAATGAGGAGCTGCGGAAAGTGCAGCAGTGAATCCATCAGTTCAGGACCTCCCAGTGTGACGGCAGGATTAGCGGGGGGAAGCAACAAAACGCAGAGAAACACTCACACTTTAGGTTGTCTGTTTATGCAGAACATCCCACAGTGTTTAATACGCAACAATATTTCGTATCAGTGTAATGTAAAATATGTTTATTATGTAAAAATAAGGGTCTAAATACTTTCATCCATACATCCACACCGTTTTCTTGAACTTAATCTACGAAAACATAAACATCATTGAATGAGTAATCTTGAATCATCTGTTCGGTGGAGCAGCTGCGTTTCCTGGAGTGAAAATACTCACCTTTAACACTTCGTCCTGTAATACCACTTCGAACTACAAGACGGTGGAATGATTCCCGTTCCTATTCTCGAAATCAAAACAAAACAAAACAAACGTTCATACCTGTAAATCTTTTTGTTTTCTTCAATAAACAACCAGCCTGTCTATTTCCAGCAGTCATGTGAGTTCTTGGGGAAATGTGTGATCATTTAAATTGATCAAATGATCCTTTAATTGGTGGAATTGACGTTTCAGCTCTCTCCGACCAGCCGATGAACAGGGCAGGTTCAAGGAATAAGGAAAACTCGCCCCACAATCCACCCGAACATCTGAGCTCAACCTTGAAGATGACGATTGGCTTCATGTTTTCATGAGACACAGATTAGTTATGGAAAAAATAAATAAAAACAGATGTTTGAGCTCATTCTGGAGGGACGTTTATCACCAGGAAACAGCTTCATGGGACCGAAGCAGCATGCTGGTATTTCTGTGTGCGTTGGTCAGCCGAGTCATCCGCTCTGCGTTGTATCACACTGCAGATACGAGGGAGGGTTTCAGAGCATGTGTAGGCTTGATTGGGGGTGGGGGTGGGGGTGGGGGTGGGGGGCATGAAAAGGGTCACAAAACAGAATACTTCGTCCTGAAGGGTCGGTTCCTGACAACAACATCCTTTGGGGGGCGCCAGAGTTCTCGATGGGAGCTGAAACTCTGGAGATGACAAAAATAGATCAGCACGTTTTACATTTTTATGAGAAAAAACTGAATTCGCTTTTATCTTGAAGGATCCTGCGTGGGTGGGAGTGGGCGTGTCCAGTGTTTTTTAAATAGAGGCTGCTGCTTTTTTTTTTAGAGAAGAATCATAAATATATAAATAGAAGGCACAAGTGAAGAAAAATGAAATGGATAAATATACAAATAAAAGAACAAACAGACCAAAAAATAAATAAATATCCAAAGGGGAGAAAAAAGGAAGGAAAATATGAAAGCTGTGCTGAAATAATAATATTATATCATCATAATAAAAAGAAATTGGTTTAAATAAATTGAATTTAAAAAGAGAATCAAAGTTGCATTTATGATTCACAAATTAATAAACAAAAAATATTAGAATATTTTAGTTAGGTGGAAACTTTGCATTGAAATTACATGAAATGAGAAAAAAGTATTAAAAAAGAAAGATAGTCAGTGATGAACGAATGATTAATCCCATCAAAGTGAAGCTTGAGAACCCTTCATTACATGTTTTTTGAAAGTTGCAACAAAAATTTTTCGTTAAAGTGACACTAAAAGACTCTCGTTGTTTTTTTTTGATAGCGAGCCGGCCGGCCTTCAGCCACTATCTGACCACTACACATGTACAGTATCTGAGGCGCTGATATGCTGCTGTACTGATCATCAGGAGCGACTGCTCAGCACGTGTGATGTTGATACTGAGGCATGTGTACACAGCCAGCGTCCTTGCTGATGCGCTCAGTTGCTGAGGATCATAAACCTTTTGTTTAGCATTGTTTTACAGCTGCTGTGCAAACCGTGAAAACGACGAGCAGTAAAAACTCAAACTAAAATCTGAAAGTCTCACGACGGCAACTCACAACATCCAGTGATTCCTGTTTGATCCTGCTTGAATTATTCACTTTATTTTGAAATGTTTGCAGATCTATTCTTTTTCAGTTTCCTAAGATATGTGTTCAAAACTGGTTGGAGGGAGGGGGCGGTGCGGGGTTGGGTTGGGTGGGGGAACCTTGAAACAAAGCAAAGGAGAGATGTGATAGAAACAGCATGTCGGAGTGTATTAAAAGTCCATCAGAAAATCTGGTCCAAGAACTGCCGGTGGAGTTTCAAGGAGAGTGAAGCTGATGTGGTCGGTCGGACGATGAGGTTCTTATGTGATGGAAGCCAAACAGATGCTGCAGACACTATGACGTCAAGGAAATATGCGCAACGCAGAACACACACATGTTACTTCAAATAAAATGGATGTAAATCTTCTGGGGATCTCAAAAGCTTAACATGCCCGTTCTATTATGGCTCAGCGAAGGGGCACGTAAGGATTTTGCATAGGTGGCGCGTCTGCGCGGGCTGGAGGAAAGCGCAGCGAGTGACTGTGGGAAACGAAGCAGTGGTGCGTGGCGAAGAACACGAGAACATGCTGGATCATGCACACCTCTCTGTTTCAGCCACAGGTCGCTCCTCCTGCACACACACACACACAATCACGCACACACACACACACACACACACACACACACACACACACACACACACA
>JASSRZ010000023.1:17522543-17543300 GCA_032164315.1 Malacoctenus gilli | reverse complement strand
TGTGTGTGTGTGTGTGTGTGTGTGTGTGTGTGTGTGTGTGTGTGTGTGTGTGTGTGTGTGTGTGTGTGTGTGGTTCGCTGGTGTTTGCTCAGCTTGCTCAGTCCCTTTGATTGGTGGACAGTTTACACAAGCTGAACAACTTCTCACACTCCTGTTATTTTTTATGGCCGTCTGTTTCCTCTGCAGGTTGAAGTCCAGGCAAAAAGGGAAGTTAAACCCTCTGAAGTGGTGGTGCCCACCAGCCGCAGTTTTGGGAGGGGTCCAAAGGGAGGCCAGCGCCACCCTGGTTGCCAGCTCGGACCTCCATGTGGCCCACCATCAAAGGATAAAGCTACAACATATTGTTATGGAGTTTGGGATGGTTTCTCTCTGACAAAGCGAGTGGCTGCAACCTGCACACCCACTGACCAACCAAACACACAATCAGCAAAATCATCCGACAACAGATGCTGTCAGCGAGACGGCTCATTACACTTGGACGCCTCACACGGCTGCTGATGAGTTTCGTTGTAAGAAATCAACAGCGTGTCGATCCTCGTCAAGCGGAGGATCGATTGATGCGGCGACCCCGGAAACGCGGAGGGAGGATGAGGAGGCCCATCGAACGCTGATTAACATGTGAGTGAAGTGGGCGACGAGCAGCCGAGAGACACAACTTATGTGGGCGAGGCGGTTGGTGTGGCTGGAGATGCTCGGAGAAGACCTCGTCTCATTCAGCGAGAGTGTCGGGGAAAATGTGACGAAAGAGAGGTGATTTACTTTCAATCCTAGAGCAGCATTCCCGTGTCCCACCTGCACATGCCCCCTGTGCTCTCTGTCCATTGTGCCTCCGCTCACCTGCACTGCACGTTTCCAGAAACACAGCATTTGTTCGGGCTGACCAAACACTGCCCGGGGGGTTTTTGTGACAGTGTGGCACGTGGGAGAGAGTTTGCATGAGTAGCAATTGTAGCAGTGTGTGTGTGGGTGGGTGGGGGGGGGCACTCCCTGACACAAAACAGACCATTTGTCACTTCAGCGATGGTTTCCGACTGTGAAGCTCAGGAAACGAGACATTTAATAAAGAGCGACTGGAAACAGCGACAATAAAGAAGAAAGTCGAGAGTCACAAAAAATGAATTTGGGATCATGAAGAAGCTGTATTTTAATTTAAACAAGGGAAACAAAATGTTTTGACTGTTTATTTCGAAGTGTTTTCTCTAGATTTATCTATTTCTTCTTCAAAGAATCCATGGACAAGGTTAAAAACTTCATGAAAAAATTCAAATAAGCCACTCAAAAAGAGCAAACCTTCGCCAATTCAGAGTTGCTCATCCACTCAGCAGAATCTTAAAGGGTTAAACAACAAAAACATCCATATGTAGTTCTATCATGCGCATTTTTCAGAGCGACTCTGGCATGCAAGATGAACTTGTTTCCTGTCGAACGACACATATGAAAAGACTTTGAGAGGAACAGTGAGGACAAACAGATGTTGCCGGCATCCATCGGAGGGCCCGAAAGTGAAATTCTCGTGGCGTCAACCCCGACAGGGGCCAGTTTCAGAAAAAACACACAGACAGGAAGTTGGGACTGTGCTGGAGCAGGTGCTGCTTTGCAAACAGTCACATTTATACCTGCTGGTCGGGAAATGAAGGGTTTCCAGGTGATTCAGCTGCAGCACAACTGCTGTGATGCATTTAAGGGACCAAATGTGAAGAACCTCCGACTGAATGACCTGAAGATCTGCTGCTGACCTGTGGAAACATTTTGGGGCCGCGGAAAGATGCAGAAGAGGAGGGCTCAATCTGGATTCAACGGGTTAGAGGTGAAATTAGAGGTGGACGGAGGGGCCAAGAAGAAGCCGCTATGGAGCAACTTGTGAATGGGGAATGGAAGAAGTCGGCTGATTACCTGCGTCACCTCGGTCCACTCAGTGAGTCACCAGCTGCAGATCAAGCTGTCGGCTTTTGTGAATGGACGTTTGTGACTCGGGACTGAAGGGGGGCATCTGGTGTCGAAAAGCATCCCAGATAAACCATACTATAGTGCAGTGGGCGGAGCTTATTGAGTGGGAGTGACTTCTTCCTCTCCCACAGTCAGTCCAGCATCTTCACACAAGCTGTTATTACCCAATGAAGACTCTGGCAGGGGGAACCCGGTTTTCCGCTGTGCTCACATCAGTTCAGGGACCGCGGGTGCTGAGCGGACAGATCTGCTCGTTAACCGCCTCTTCGCGGTGATGCAGATGGAAAACATCCCTGGTCGAGGTCCGCGTCAGGACGATGGCCATGAGACCAGCGTCGAGGAGTCAAGGCTCCTTTTGTTCCAAGCAAAGGGTCCTTCTGAGGGGGGCTTTTACCGTGCACGGTCCCAGGCATTTACAACGTTTCTCTAAGTCATCCTGCAGCTGCTCGAAATACACAAGCAGAATGATGCTGGAGTTTACTGTGCAATAAATACAAGAGGAAGCTCAAGAGCTGGTATTTTGATCCTCACAGAGGCCTGATTGCCACAACACGGAGGACGGAGGATGATGGCAAACACATGAAAGGACTACAAAGGAATAAAACAGACCACAACAAGCTGCCGAAGAATCACAGAATTCTAAATTACAAACTGTCCACACAGAACGTCCGCAAAGATGCACGAAATTGCACAAAGGCTGCAGAAAAAGTCCACATAGTAACGTCAAGTTGGTGAAAAATGGTAAAGCCGCAAATCAATAACTATGGATTCAGAGTAGTATCAACGAATATGATAACTGTCTGGAAAAAAAAAACAAAGGAAAAAGTTTTGGGACCTCATCAGACGTTCGCTTCAATCAAATGTCAGTGTCGGATTGTAGTAAATCGGGTGCACGAGCCTTTTAACGTTCGTTCTCTTTTGCATCTCTCTGTGGATGAACTGACTGAACTGTGCGATGCACCTGTCCAACATGTGCTCACAGATGAGGATTTTTTTTTTTTTTGATGGGCGTCTCTGCTGACTGGACACCGTTTCTGGCGACGCATCACAGGAGCGCCGGGCTCGTTTTCACCAGGCGTGCACCGAGGGGAGGAGTCGAACGCGATGCCCCGTCCCAGGTGGGGTTCCCCGCTGCAAACCGTCCGCCAGGCCACTCGCTTTCCGGGCTCCTGTTGCGTCCTTGTGCTCCTGCCGTTTCATTGTTACGGCCCTGAAGGAGGCAAGGCCCCGATCGCCGGATACATAAACACAGACTCCCGCCGTTATCAGTGACCTCCATTGAAACCCCGTCCAAGGATGTGAACAAAGGCAGACTCTCAGACTCTCTGCTGAATGAGTCTTCTGAGAGGATCCTACTTTTTTGTGATAGATGTGAATGAATTCGAGAAACTGTTCAGGCAAAGTCTTTTTTTTTTTTTGTGATCCAGTTTGCCAAAAACCTTTTAAATCAAATTGAACACGAGTGAAGACAAAAAAAACCCCCGTCCGTGTTGCGTTGACGTCTCTTTATTCATTATTTCCTCTTCAAAACACATTTTTCCTGATTTACACGTACATTTCCATTCAAAGGAAAAACTCAAGTGAGGTAAAAGTGCTGAAAAATGAAATAGCATCTTGGTTGTAACCATCAGTCATTGTCACGACCACAAAGCCGACAAAAAAGATCTGCGTTAAACTATTTCAAAAAAATAGAGATCGATATAGTGCGACAAATCCAATAAACTTTAACCCCATTTTTTTTAAACACTTTAGCTTTCAAATACCACAATCACCTCTTCATACACACATGCAAACGAGTACACACGCCTCCACGTAAACACAAATCTGCTGCAAAAAAATAACTCCTCATATACAAAGTGGAGGAGTCCCCCTGAGAGGACCCCCCATCACATTCCCATGGTGTAAGACTTGTTCTTCTCAGACAAGCATAACCACTAAATATCAAGCCTGCAACCCCCTGCCCCTTCTTGCCTACAGATAGACACATCTACAGGTGAGTTCAAGGGGGGGGAGGAGAGGAAAAAGAAGCCCCCCAGCCATGAGGGAGGCAACAGGTACACATTTACAGCAGGAAGGAAAGCGGGGAAATGAAGAGGGGGGAAAAAAAACAACATTTAACAAGAGATGAGAGACAAAGGAGGGGATTTACCAAGTGCCCACTTGGTTCCATTATCAGAAAGGGGGTGTGTGGGGGGTGGGGGTGAAGATTTCCCTTCAGATGTCAGAGGTGAGCAAACCGTAAACAAATATCAGGCTGCGTTCAAGAAAAAGCTCTTTTTTTTTTTTTAAATGACGCTTTTTCTTTGCCTTCGTTCATATTTAACATTCATGAGCGAAGACAACAAAAACAGACGACACTCGGCATCTGTGCTGCTGGTTCACGGTCATCGATCACAAAATGACCCACAGAAAAGGGGGGCAAGAGTGACCGGACAACCCGCTCGATCACCCAGACCCGCCAGGGCTTGAAGTGTGGCGACGAATGTCATGAGGCCTTGCAGCCAGTGGATGCACCGACACGTCTGCGGTGAGGAGGAGGAGACTTATGGAAGGAAACACACTAAATCAAAGCAACTAGCAGGAGGAGGAGTTGCAGTGTTGAAGGCAGATTCAACTTAATTCACTCCCTTTTTAACACAAAAGAAAAAAAAACTGTCCTCAAAAACACTTGATGTCCCTGAGAACCAGCTCAACTTCCTCCCCTGGGCGATTCAGCACGTCAGCTTATTTACATTCCTCTCAGGTGGGTTGGGTTTGGAGTAAAAACAAGGCCTCCTTAAAGTGCTTTCTGTTGGTTACGGGGGGGGGGTTCTGCTGGGGGGGGGGACCTCCCACCAACAGTGCCACAGTCGGGCTCCTCAGTGCACTTTTAGGTTTTTGCTTTGGTTTCTCCGCGACAGAAAAATGTAATCAAGCCAAGACGATTCAGGGAAAAAACTATCGATAAATAATTTAAATTAATTCCAATGACGTTGGGAAAAGAGCAAAGCCAAATAGGTTGAAAGTTGTCGGAAAAACCAAAAGACAAATGACAGGAATGACGAAACAGATGGGAAGAGCTCAGTTTGGGACTGAAACTAAGAGGGAAAACAAAACAAGGAACTCATGAAAAACAGTGATGGGTTTTTTGTTTTTATCCCAGTTTCACAGGTTTGAAGAGTGTCACCATTAAAAAACTTTAAAAAGATAAACTCTGAGATGTGACAGGCACTTGAATGCATCAGGTTGCTGGTTGTAGTGTGGACTTTGGTCCATAGCAAGGCAGTGGAGTTTAAAAGCCTGTGACAGCTGAAGCTCAGCTGCCGTCTACACCCCAAAAACACGGCCTGCAGGAGAGGCCAGCCTTGCTCAACATCTCCGAGGAGCAGTGGCAGATAAGTGAGGGTTGGGGGTATTTCTGTTATCTGGGGCTAACCGGAGCCATCGCGAGGCAAGCAGTGAAGGCAGCAGTGGTCGAGCTTCTGGGGAAAGCGAAGGGAGGGTGTGGGGAGGGGTCACTCGGACGCAGAGAAGTCAGATAGGAAGAAAACGCTGAGGGAGGCCAAGCAAGACCCTCGAGCTCACACTGCCAAGCTATCAGTCAATAATGGGAGTGGCTAAAAATAGACATTTCATACTCTTGCAGCTGGTGGTGTGGTGGTGGGAGCCTTTAAATGACTCTCCTCTCACACAGGACACTGTCCTCCAGTGACCACAAAGGGGGTTCAAACACCACATGATCCCAGCAGGAGGCGCATACTGTGACTCCACACTTTTAAGGTGGTAGAGTACATCCGGAGCGCTGTGCTCCGGGAAAAAAGGCACCCCCTCCCGGGAACAAAAAAAGAATAAGAGGGTAATTATAGCAGCTCGGCGAGCAGCGGCGCTCACATTGCGTCAGAGGCCGATCGGGTTTCGGGAGCTGCTCTCGAGCCTGCCATGGTGCGGAGGGACGACCCTGCATGTGCTGCTGCTCCCTTTTAAGGGCACGGTAGGCCCATCGCTCCGACACTCGCGGCGACGCTGGCCGCATTCTCAGTCAGACTCCCACAATAACCCAAAGGATTGCGGCACCCGAAGGCCACTGCCAAGGCTTTAAAAGGTTAACGGCAGGAGGCGGTGTCGGGGGGCCTTGAGGAGAGAAGTTACACTGGAGTCTTCACAGTAGAAAATTAAATAAAACATTTCCGTTTTGCATTGTTTACATCGCAGGCACTGCTGGCACGTTAAGGAGAGCACAACACTTTACTCACTTCCCAATATGATCCAAAGTTTTGGTGCACCACCGATCTTCCCTTCACAGTAAACTCTTCTTTTGAACACCGGTGATCAGCTTTTTTTTGGCCTTCTCCCATAGAATACTTTTTTAAATTTTCTAGTTTTTTTTCTGCCTTTTCACAAATTTTTATTTAAGAAAAACCAAATTCAAGGCTAAAGCATAAATTCTTCTTTACTTCTCAAAAATTAGCCCATACATAAAGAAGTGGAGGGGTAAACCTGGAGGGTAAGGCACAAACACAACCCCAAAAAGTATAAAGGTTGATAAACGGGGACGCAACCAAACAAAGGGGAAAAACTCAACACTTAAAAATGTCACTTTCTAACCCATGAGCGAAACATTTCTGTAGATAAGGAATGAACTCAAAACAAAAGCTTGTCCACTGAAACAGAACTGTGCCTTGAGGACTGAAGCATTTATTGCCTCTTTATTCATTTTTTCTTTTAATGTTTCCTTTTCTCTTCTCCAAACCGGCAGCAGTGAGACCCTCTAACACCCTTCCTCTCCTTCCTGCTGTCAGTTGCACGGCAGCCACGTTGGAATGTTCTGGTTCGACACGTAGTAGTTGCTGAAGTTGTGGTCTTGGACGTAAGGTGCCGGCTGGTAGTAGCAGGTGACGCAGGACGCGTCAGGGATGGCGTTCTGCTCGGCCAGCACACGAAAGGCCATCAGCGATATGAGGTGGAGGGTCTGCCGTCGCTCGTGGCCCATAAGGCACACCGTGCTCTCGTTGACCACTCGCCGCAGGATCATGAGGTAGTCGTACTTGCTCTTCTCCTCGCCAATAAAGTGGCTCTGGAGGTACGCCTCCACCTTGCGCTGCTGCTCTCCAATGTCAGGAAAGTCGATGAAGAAGCGTGAGCACATGTAGCGCTCCAGGCCTTTGAACTCCTCTTCACTGGCGGGCCGAAAGTCCCGCACCAGCAGATTGCAGTACTTGAGCAGGCCACCACCTCGGATCTCCTCGGGCCGCTTGGTGGCAATGAGCTTGTCGCGCAGGTGGCTCAGGGCCACCCCGAAGTCCCCGTACATGCTCTCCCCAAAGACGGTGGGGTGGAAGGCCTGTGTCATGGGGGCCTGTGCCAGCTCGTAGTAGGACAGCATGGAGTCCAGCACGATCTGAAAGGAGTCCACGCTAAATTCGAACTGCCTCCGAATCGAGTCCACGAACTTCAGCTCCACGTTGCGACCATTGTTGTTAGACAGGGAGATGAGACTCCAGCGGTCCTGCTCAGTGTTGACCTTCACCAGCTTCTGAACGTACGCCTCCTTCAGAGTCATGGGGGTGATTTTCTCCTTGTTCACGCCCTCTGGCAGGAAGTCCAGCAGAGTTCCCAGAACCACGTCCTTGATGAGCCTGTACTCTGCCTCGTGTGGTAGGTCCACCCTGAAGATGACATCCAGGTCTTTGTAGCTCCAGCCGATGTCCTGCACCAGCACATGGCTGGCCGTGGAGCCATTGAGGCGGACGTCCTTCACCCTGATTCCACTCAGCTCCAGGCGTGAGCGCACCCGTGCGACAATGTCATTGAGCTGCACCTCCAGAGTGGGGAAGTTTCCCCTTCCATGAACAGGCACGACCTCTGTCAGGACCTCGTTCAGGCGGTTTACCTGCTCCCAAGTCAAGACGCTGACAGAACAACTCTGAGTGTCCTCCATCCTGTCCATCATCTCACAGAGTGCAGATTATCTGAAAAAAAAAAAACCCCAGCACAAACAAGTTAATCATGATATTTAACAGCATTAAAACAACTGGACATTTACATTTATTCTGATTTGAGAATCTCTGGCAGGGACTTCTGCTGTCCTGAAAAGTCTCGCCAGCTGTCTGTGAAACATCAAGTCAGTTTCAAAGTCTTCTTGATGACCTTTAGGCCTTATATGGATTTGTTCCGGGCCAATTCTCAAAATTACTGGCTTGGTATGCACCCTGCTGGCTGATGACGTGTGCCCAAGCTTTTACAGTCGGAGACCATAAATTATTTGACTTTTCGCATGCATGCCTGACACTTCAACACATAGGCTGAACCCTTCAAAGATTGTGAGAGAAGTTTTATTTACATTTTTCTATTAAAAGTGGTTCTCTTGATTCATTCATCAGAACGGTAAATATAACTACTCTGGTAACTCCATATTCAATTTTGCAACCTCTTGAAACAATTTTCTGTTGCCGTTGCACTTGCAGGACTGACCATACTGTATAACAAAATATTCAATTGCAAGACTCATGAAAATGTGAATATTAATGGTTATTATGTAGGTTTTGGTTGATCCTCTACATTAACACCATTTGGGAACAATATAACCTCTTTACCGAACTGTATCAATTGATTTATCGGACAATATAAGCAACTATTTTTCAGTGTTTGTTATTTAAAAGTCTTAACTGTACTGTACGTCTCTGGTTTGCTGCATTCTTTGCAGTGACACACACAATTAATATTTAGGATGTCACAAAAAGTGCGTTTCATTTGTACTGCCTAACTTTACGTCAAAATCTTCCGTTTGAAAATTAAATTCACCGTTTTTGTCGGGCAAAGTTTTGTGACATTCTCAACATTTATGATCATTCCGAGTTCTCTAATGTCTCCCAGTCACGAAACAGTTGATTTACATGGTTCTTTAACAGAATAAAAACACTTTACACATTCATAGGCGTTATCGGTGGATAATAAAATGCACAGCGTATGGACAAAAAAGACCGTGAACCTGCTGCTATGAAGCATTGGGAGCATCATGACACACACGAGCGTGCGCGCGATCATGCGCATACCCAAGCACACAAATTCGACGCGCGAGCGCGTGAGGTTTCCAGAACGGCGCGAGCCCGTTTTTTTATTCCAGAACCCAGGAGACAAAGTAAAAGCCCCAAAAATAGTCCCGAAAAAGCGGCCGCTTTTTCACCGCGGTTCCTCAAAAAATGATCCCCATCCAGCTCCACTCTCCCCGCTGCGACCGTTACCACGCGTCCTGCAGCACGGCACTAACCGCAGCAATCATTTGTTCCAGCTGACTTGTCAATTTACTCTTGACGCGTCAAACGTTTGACTTTAAACTTGGTTTAACTGCTAACCCCGTTAGCCTTCTGCTAACACTCTTTTCCGACGGCATCTGATGTACTTTGATATAATTTCCTGAATAAATTCGATGCGGTTTGGACCCATATGGCGACGAGCCCCCCCGTCTGATTTCAATCGTTACGCAAGTTTAAAACCCCGAGAACTGATAGAAAGCACAGCATTTTCTTCAACTTAATCGTAGTTCCCACTGTATTAAGATTAAATATAGCACAGCAACTGAATGTATGACAACGGCTTTAGCCCGTTTAAAAATATATAGATTTTTATATATTACAGATTAAAAAAAAACCCAAAAACACTTACATTTCCAGAACGGGTGCCTTCCAAGCATCAAAATCCAAAAAGGAGAATGGTAAATTGACAGTCACGGACACACCTCCACATAATCCACTGTCTGACGCACTCTGTCACTCTGCCCCTCCGTACTCTCAGTGTTTGAGCCTCAGTTGCTCGCCCGCAGCATGCCTTATTTATACAACCGAAGCACCACCACGCGGATGTACCTGCACGGTCCTGACGCAACACAGTCCCTGTGTCTGTACAGCGTGACTGTTTGGATTCCCAAACACCAAAATAGACAACGTAAGATTTTTCACAGCATTAAAATTAAAGCAAAATCAGCTGTAAGTCGTACTTAAATCATGGACAGATCACTCAGTAATCAAACCGTAAAAAGTTTATGTTGTATACATCCGCCTATTCAAGCTTCTGATTGGTCGAGGAGGGTTTTTTTTGTGCGTTGCCAGGTAACCACAAGCGTCTTCAGGCAGTTGGTGTTCTCTTTCTGTGTCAGCATCCGGTTAGGGAGAAGCAGGTGTCTGTTGTTTCTGTTTCGACTGAATTAAAGAAGAATATTTAGGCTGGTGGTGTGGAGGCAACAGAAACCACAAGAGCAAAACTGCATTCAATGCAAAGCTGACTTCAGAAAGTGTCTAATGCTTTTACTTTGCAAGCTTCATTCTTTTGCATGCCAGTAAGTTGATGTGTGTCTGCAAGTATTTCAGGTCACTTTAGTGTTTTGGAAAGTCAAACATTGATCTAGTGGCCCAAAGAGGGTCTTTGAGACATTTCGGGTTGGGGGGTACAGGGAAACTCACGCTCCAAAAGAGTCATTGTATCACTCAAGAATGGCCCATTCTGACTGAAATACTCTAGCTGTAGGAGCTTTCAAAATAAAAGCAGCACAGCAGACAGAGTTTTCTCTCTGCTGGAGATTGTGGAAAAGTCTTTTTATGCACAAATCTAATTTGAACACCCTCAGGCAGGCCAAGTGAACATGTGCAAAATAGACATTCGTTCTCACTATCTTTTCAAACAGCATTCATTTCTATTCATACAAACAGGACGCCTGACACAGTGCCAGTGACAGGATCTATTGATCCAGACTCCTGTACACGTGGTTGCCATGGTGAAAATTGTCAGCTATGCTGTCGAAACGGAAGCGCAGACTGCAGTTCAATAGAAACAATAAGCAGGTGATGTACAGGTGGTCTTGGCAGGCCTGTCTGTGGCACAGGAAACACTGCAGGCACATAAACTGCAGCCAGGGGGGAGATCTCTATGACAGAAAACCTAATTTCAATCAGTTATTTTACAAGAAAACACAAACAAGTTATATTGAGACACATTCCTCTGTAAATCTCTGTGTGTTGTACGAACAGCTGCACTGCAGACGTCCTAGATGGGGGGGTTAGGGTTACTTTCTCACAGCAAGGAAGAGTGAAGTATTAAGGAAGCGAACAGAGTAGAACTGCTTTAGCAGATCTACAGGAAATGTATAAGTGATTTCATTTAATGTTGGATGTTGAGCTCCATCACCAGATGCAGACACACAAACACGCACATGTTTACACCTATGGAAATAGTCACCACTTGACATTGTATGCATGTTTTTGTACTGTGAGGGAATCAGAAGAAATCCAATGCACTCACTGGGCAAACTGCACAGAAACCCCCTACCTGGGACAGGGACACACTGGGGAACTTCCCTCTGAAAGGCAAGAGCGCTGACCGCTGCTCCATGGTGCAGCCCCAGTTCTTCTTCAGCATCTATGCACTTTAATTTAAGATTAAACACTTGATAAAAACAAAGCCGGTGAAACATGACTGTTAAAGTGGTAAATAAATGAATAATGGAACAAATTTGAAGACGGCCCCGTCAAAAATACTAAAACATTAGTCAAAGTTCAAGGGTCTCAACAAGGGGAACTTTGACCACACAGACTCACGTCGATCAGTGAGTCAGTGGAAAGCAGAGTGTGCGGTGGGAGAACTCTTTCCTCTCTTCTGTGGATTTTACACGAGGTGGTTAGAATCATGTCATCTGTGCTACTGGTGGTGGTTTGGGTGCTGCAGGAAGCCCCTTCCGCCTCCTCCTCCTCCTCCTCCTCCACCTCCCACAGAGCATCATTGAGTCAGCAGCAGCACAGAGAGGACACCAAACACCCCTGAGTGGGGAATCCCTTTATCGACGATGAAAGTTTTTAGTCCTTCCACAAAAACAGAATGAATGACTGAAAATGAATTTCTAACTTATTTGATAAAGTGAAAGTCCTTAGCATTTGTAACAGAGTACAACTGTACTCGATTACTTGCTTCCTGCAAGCTCAAACTATTTTTTTCAAAACATACTCTTAGTTTCGGTTACTTTCCAACCACACACTGCTAAATTGCCAAAGACAGACATTAGACTCGATTTAACAAAAAATGATCAAAATTCAAAGTACAAATCTCATTAAATTTAAAACAGCAAATAGAGTGCGAGACATTCTGCTCTGTTTCTCCGTTGGCTGAACGAAAACACACCAAAAGGTTTGAACAACAAGGATTGAAGGTGTGGTCATTTTTCTGTCCATCACAGAGGATGACCTGGACTGTCCCAGGGGCCTCAGGCTGTTGGGTAAACTGTCTGCATGTCCTCTGACCTCTGACCTCTGACCTGCAAGTGACATAAGTGGGCCCACGCAAAGAATGTGTTGAAACACACCCACTGTGGCCACATCTCAGCCCGTGGAGCCACTCTCCCTGTAACCACTGACAACATCGCGGAGAACTCGCGTACGGCCCAAACTGCATTTTTATTTTTACCTTTGACCTCGATGAAGGCGACAGAAAACCTGCTCCTGTCCCTCCCAGCTGATGTACACGTTTGACCCTCCCTCGCTCGTGGAAATGATTGGAGACAAGACCAAAGCTCATTTTAAAGCTCTACGCAGGAAATTCAGAAAATGTCATAAATTCCATACCATCATGAAGCTGTGGAGCCTCAGAGGACTGAAAAGGTTTCAAGAAAGTCGCCCAGAGCCCGAGCTCCCCTCAGCATGGCTGGCAAACATGGAACAGCTGCATGGGGACACACAGTGGAAGTTAAATTAGCAGGGATAAGGAGAGCAGAGCATGTGCCCACTGTTAGTTCAAGTTAGAAGCCTTGTGCAAAGCATAAACAGACCCACGCGTAAAGCAAACACGCGTATGTGCACAGGCGTGTAGGCAGCAGCGCTGACGTTTCCATTTTAGGTAAAAATTCCTGTTTTTTTTCCCCCAGAAATGGTCCAATCAGAAACACACCGAAGTCGCACAAAACAGCTGTGACTTTTGAAGACCTGACAGATTAAAGGTGCATTCAAGCAGCTTTTTCCATCAGCATCTACTTGACTCTGTTTTTTGTTGAGCTTTCATTCGACGATGGTTCATGCTACCAGCAGGTTCTTGTAGCTCTGACACCAGCCCACCATCAGACAGTACCGGCTGCTGTAAACAGATAGAAAAACATCACTGTCACCAATCAATAGTATCTGAATCACATGAAGTCCAAACACGACCCTGCTTCAGGCCTACAGTGTCACATTATCAGCATCAAGCATTCGCAGTGTTTCTTCCTGTGTACCGGAAACTTGAAGTTCCCAACACAATGAAACCGACACAAAGCTGTGAAACTTATTGTTTGCACTCGTGTTATGTCACAGGTGATTGGGACAGCCCCCCCCACCCTCCCCCTCCCCTGAATGCAGGTTGAAGGCTTTCTGAGCCTGGAACCGTCCTATATTAGAAAGGCACCTGGGTGAGAAACAGAGAAACAGACACTGTTGTTTGTGGTTGTTTATACTGAACTGTAAAGATCGTAAATATGGAGATGTTTTGTACGAATGAGGCCGACCTGCATCAACGAGACCGGGCGTGATGTCAGAGTTTTATGGTGTTTATGAATGAGCGGCAGCAGCAGTGGCAGCAGCAGCAGCAGCTCTGGGAGGTGTTTGGTTTCTGCAGCCGCTGTACCTGTTCAGAGTGACTCAGAGTCTCCAGGTCACGGCTGGCTGAGCAGCAGCAGAGGCCATTAACACATTAAACACACGCAGAAACACAATTGATTTGCATGAACCTCGATAGTCATAAAAACACACACGCGAGTGCCGTTAAAAGGTTCCACTACGTCCACGGACGACGACATCTGTTCGGGGTGACTCAGACCATTAAAAACGTCCTCTGACATCACTCAGCTGCTGGTTTCCAGACGGCACGCTGCCGCTGTCCACTCAACACGCTTGAGGTCAAGTCCTGCTCCAGGAGCATTATTTGTCTGGTGCGCTTTTATGATGTTCTAGTCTGGAGATGGAAAAAAAACAAAAAAATTAAAACGACCCTCAATCTGACTCATGTTCCCAGAGAGTCACTGTAAAAATATTCATCGTGTGCCTGATACATCTCCGTGTTCCTTAATGGCAAATAAAACAGTCTGAGCTCTGACCCCTGTGGACCCCGAGCATAATAAGGTGCCCAAACCACACACAGAAGCTGATTACAATCACCCCTCCAAAATAAAAGCCCCAAATGAGCTCAATAATAATTGGATTTATGAAAGTCTTGGAGCCTCATTTTTTAAAACTGGCACAAAAAAGGAGGAAAGGTAAAAGGTGAGAGAGAAGGAAGAAAGAGTGAAAAAGGAAGAAAAGAGGAAGGAGAGAAGAAAGGAAGAAAGACAAACAAGGAATAAAACGACTCAGACCGAAGACTTGACTCTGTCATCTGGTTGCTATCCGATGGATCTGTTGTAAATGTCCAACAGTGACACTGCTGTACATCCATACAGAGAGACTCTGCTCCGCCCCTCGACATGAACCTCACATGACTTATTGAAACAGTCTGTTAAATATTGTTGTGTTCTACTTTTTTTTTTACAATACTTTGAGTTCCCATCTAACTGCAGCAACATAAACAGAAGACACACAACCTGAGGGACAGTGTCATACTTCAGAGGCGTGTGTGTTTGTGTGTTTTCACAGCCATCAGGACTTTTACAGCTGAACCAACCCCCATATGAGACACGCACGAGGAGCTCCACGTGCCAGCAAAAATCTCCCTCTCACACCTTTATCTTACATGTATTTGCGGTAAAATAATTTGCTATCAGGTGAACACTGGCCCACCCTAGTGGCGGACGGGGGTCATTACGGCCAGTGATGCTCTGCAGCTTCATCCACAGACTGAGAACCAGCATGAACTTCGACAGCAGCTCGTCCATTAGACCCAAACACAGAGCAGCTTTCACTCCCCTGCTGTGTTGTTGAACCTCTATCACTCAGTCCCCGATTCACTGCTTTTCCGTTGATCGATGCTGGACCCCCTGCGGACCACCAGGAACCCCCAACAAGAGCGGAACACTGTGTGGAACCTAATCCAAGTCCCGCCTCCAAACAGAAGACAAGATGAACCAGAAAAAAATATCTCAGGTCACTTTTCATAACATCTTTATTGAATTTGTGTCTCAGTTTTAAACATATTTACAGATAGTTTAATCTTCAGTCTTTTTTCTTTTTCTTTTAGTTCAGTAAAAATACAAATACAGAACACTCAGTTTTCAAAATCCTCGCCGCTTCCAGCGACAGCGTTCAGGTTCCTTCAGACCACATGGAGGTGGCGCTGATGTCGGGGAGGGGAGGGGGGGGGGCAGAGCCACGACTGTACTGCATTAATGGTCTGTGAGGGATGACGGCCACCAGAGTTAGATGGAGAGAAGGTGAAGGAGGGACTCGAACATGGGTACAGAGCAGAGAGCCTACAGGTGTGTTGATCAACGCTGAATAAAAGTAATTTACTGGGCTTGACTATCAAACATGAGTCTGGAATAGACTTATATTTTTGGATAAAGATGTTTAAAGTCAGAAGTAAAGAAATCACCCTTTATCTCTCATCCTATCAAATTATTTTGACACTTATATTTTTAGTTTATTCATCCAGGTTCAGCCTGAGTCGGGGGAATTTGAAATGGAATCGTTTGAACTGAGAAACTTTAAATTTATCACACATAGAACTGGGAGATTTCAACCCTTTCGTTTTGTTCTTTCCAATTTTAGCTCAAAAGCAATGCTACTCAAACATAGGGTGTCTTGAAATACGGACAAATGCTAGAAGACAAGAAATCTGTTTTTTATTCTTTTCACAAAAAGCCGAATGCAATGAAGATTAAAAAAAAAAAAAAAGAGCTGAAAAGATGCTGAAATTGTACAGGTAGCTGGCAAGATTTGATATTTAATGATAGTTACATTTTTGCCTGGGTGGAGTTTAAAACAGTGCTTTTGAGTTTCTGTTGATTGAATTTGAAATCCGTTGTCTTATTTCGGGAGATTTGTTGCCGACTCCAAGAGTTCGACAGCTTGTTGAGACAGTCGGTCACGCTGAGCCGCTGAAAACTGTTCTGCCAAACTGTCGAAGGAAAACTGTTTACAAGACCCATTTGTTTTGGTTGCACACCAGAGACGGAGAGAGATGGAGAGATGGAAAGATATTGAGAGCGCTGCTGCGTCAGGGGTGATAACTGGAGGCAGCGCTGTGCCGACAGCTGGCTGTGAGCTGCTGCTGCTGCTGCCGCCTCTCAGCAGGGTCAGACCCCAGAAACGGCCCAGAGGGATGAAAGGGAGTCAACTGCTCGACTTCCACTAAAAATGTGGAAAAGATACAGAGATGTGGCAAAGCATTCGAATGGAACAAAAACAGGCCAAATGAGTTGGGGTTTTTTTCATTAAATAGAGTTAAACTTTAGTAAAACCTCATTTTGAACTTTGAATTGAGGCAACATGATGGTACAGAGCCAATTGGCATGACCTGAATTACGAAGTGAGCAGGTGTGGAGCTACAGACAGATCTGTGCCGCTGAGGACATACATGACAATAGTGTCAACTTCTAAGAGTCTTTTGGATCCTTTTAATTTTCAGCCATGACGATGGACTGAGGAGGTAGACGACAAAGTACAATGAAAGCAGAAAGAGGCAGAAGAAATGCTAAAGCAATACGAGTTAATGTTTGAGTGGAACATTGTTGCATTTCTGACAAAAATGTGTTGTACCTTCACCTTCTTCTGACACAAGATATGGGCAGAAATAAAAGATTTACAGCAGGGACATCGTTTCTGAACCGTCATTGGACACACACCTGCACAGTAGCAAGATTGAATCTCACAAGTGTGACTCAGAAATGAATGAGAAGCAAACGAGGAGTTATTAGTAAGGAGGTGGTTCCAGTGTTGTGGCGGTGAGAGATTTAGAAAACAAAAAGAAAAGAAAGAAAAATAAGCAGCATCTAACTGAGCAGCAGCAGACAAGTTTGGGGGACGGACGGTTGTGGCTCAACGGGGGGAAGCTGGAAAGATGATGACGGAGCCGACGGCTCCTCCTCTGTGTAACCCCCCCTCTGCAAGTTTCAGGACAGAGTTCATCTGATGGAGATTAAACGGGAAGCCACACAGGGCCGCGTTGGAGTCAGGGAGACGTGGCGCGCTCTGATCCCACCCTGTGTCCCCCTTTAGAGATGTGTCCAAAACAAAAACAACAAATATCAACAGACCCTGTAAAGTCCTCAAGCCTGTCTGACTGACTGTTGGGAGAGGGGGTTGAACTGAAGTCACATCCATCAGTAGGAGTCTGAGTCTGTGAGTAATCCTCCACAGGATCCCGCGTGTGTGCGCTCAGAGCGCCTCGGTCCGTACGGGAGGAAACGTTTGGTCAAACGAGGACTAAAAATAAAAATTAAAAAAAACTAAATTGAGCGTCCGGTTTGGTTCTTCTCGGAGAAAACAGGAGTCACTTCAAGCCAAACGCGAGGCCGGGCAGCACGCCGACCGCCCCCCCTCCCCACGATGTAAGCAGAGAAGACACAAAGAGTAAAACACAGAAGAAGAGAGGGAGCCACCACTTCCTCTCTGCTCCGGGGTGGTCTGTGCTGGAGGCCCCGCTGCCCCCTTTGGGGAGGGGGTTAGGTCCCAAGAGAGTCAGAATGTAAATTTGTCTGGTGTTGATTGTTGTTGTGTTTTTTGTTGGTTTTTTTTTTTATGGGGGCAGGGGGACAAGCGAAGACGTGGCGTCCCCTTGGTGCTGCCGGGGTGACGGCTGAAGCTGCGCCCGTCTGTGCGTCTACCGCTGAGCAGGCTCGCTGCCGGGCAGCGTGATGTTGCCCAGGTGGAGCACGGGCAGCGGGTGAGCCTCTGTGTTGAAGACCCAACTCTCCAACGGCATCAAGTCATCGCTGGAGAACAATAGGTAGAGATACCTGCAGGAGGAGGTGGCGAGTGGGAGGGGTTGGGTTTGGGTGGGGGTGGTGGTAAGAGATATGAAACATGACATGAAAACATGTAACTGAACTGTACCTGTAAGTTATTTTTTTAAAGGATTTTGCAGCAGAAAATCAAACACAACTTCACACAGTGAGACGCTCGAACAACATTTGTTATAAAAACAAAACAAACCAGGAGAACCTGTTAGAAAACGGATATTTGCTTTCCAGCTTCAAACAAACTGAACGTTAGCCGGTAAAAGGCGGTAAACTGGAAGTTTGACTCAGTGAGAGGCAAGCAGAGGGCGCCAGAGAGCCACTTCAGTCCTCCAGCTTCCTTCTGGGTCACAGCCTTCCTCAGTGACGATGATGATGTGGATACACAAAAGGTAAATGAGGGCTTCCCCTTTGCAACACTCAGCTCATTATGATAACAGGGTCGAAGAGAGGGACGAACCTGATGTCACTCTTCAAATCAAATCAAAACGCTTCAACTGTGCACACAGTGAGCGCTCAGTAATCACAGTTCATAGGTACGCAAACGTTGCTTGGTTGAGCCAGTACGGATTCAAGTAGCCTGCTAGTATTCTTGGTACTCTAGAGGTAGTTTTGCCTGAGATTCTTTCTTAAACTTTTCTTCTACCTCTTTTAAAGAGGTTGCGTTTTTTGCTTGTGCTGGTTTATCTGTCTGTTTCCAAAACATCTGGCTCCAAAATAACCACGCTGCCCTGGTTGAAGGGCCGAATGTCGACTTACTTGAGCGTCTCAGCCAGGAAGAAGCTCTGCTGGACGTCATCGTAAGTCGGGTTGGACGAGTAGACGTCCTTCACCCCAGAGAAACCTCCACTCACCCGGCAGTATCTATCGATGGCCTGAAAGGAGAGTGCGAATGCTTGTTTAGAACATAAATAGAACAAGAAAAACAAACAACACAATTCAAAAGAAGGAAAAAAAGTTGAGCTTCTTCACAGGAAAAAAAAAAGATGTTAGAAATTAGTTCAGGACAATTAGTAGTTCAGGACCTCATTATAGATATACAATCAGGGCACAGAATATTAACCTCCTACATTATAACTAGTTTCTTTTTTGAAATGAATAGCCATCTTCTCCTCATATACGTTTGTAATTAAAGGCAGAAGGACAACAGGCGGGTTAAAAACAAAAGAATGATGAAAGAAGAAAGAGAAGAGAGTTGTTGTGCAGCAAACTGACAAAGCATGAGAACAGTAGGACACAAAAAAGACAAATCACACGAAGGAGAAGCCAAAAGAAGCGGCGCAAAGAGAAAAGATGAGGGGAAAAAGGAGAGCAGGAATTTAATAAGCTTATAAAAGCATGCTATAATTAATTTCTTTGCTTGTGACAGATTAGAGCGAGTCCTGGGGAGACGTTCAGGAAGCAGCTGCTGTAGGAAATATAAAGGAGGAAAAAAAGATTAGAACCAGTGCTTCAGATGCTCTGTGCCTTTACATTTTAGTCTCCTAATGTATGTATTTTTTTGTCCTTTCTCAACACAAAGCCGCTTCATAATGAGGACACATTTGCTTCCTCTGCATCTGTGGGCGCTGCTGTGTTAATGGAAAAGCTTTTTTTGCTCAGAGCTCACTTCTCACAATCAAGGTTTGCACCTCTGACACAAGAAAAAGTGGGAATTTGCATTGTCTCTTTCAGAACTGTTTTACACAGGTTAGTTCAGACCGAGTGTGCAGCTGTTGCAGACCGAGATGTAAATGATCCGTCTGAGTTGGTACGGTCGAATTCCATACCAACTCCTTTTGTAGCAGGAGGCACTGATAAAACGGAGCATCACGTTTCCATGACGACTACCCAGCTTGACATGGTGAAGGAAAAAAACCAAACTGAAGCTGTGGACGTCAGCACAACGCAAAAAAAATCCTCCCCACAAAATCCTCCTCAGGTGGGGAAACCTTCAAACTCAGCGTGAGTGTGTCACGCTTGTGATCGTTGGAAATTTGTGTCGCTGATCTTGTGTGAAGTCAATCTGGCTGCTCATCAGACATTGGTTTCGAGTAACGAGGAGAGCTGCAGCCAGACCATCAGCAGCTGGTTCAGCGCGACCCCAACTGCGAGTGGTGCGATCACACCATTGCACAGCACCAGACTCCACCAACTTCAACTAGGTCGATCTAAATAAAGCCTGCGTGAAAACACGTCGAGATTCTTTTTCAACTCCACGAAACGAAAACCAAGCTCTCCCAGTTGGACCAGTGGAACAGCCCCGCCCCCCCCCACGACGAGGTAGCAATAGCAGTCACTTTACGATGAAATTAATTCCCCCAAAATAACAGGAAGTGTTTCACATTCCACATTTTCTGCCCACTGCAAACATTGGGTGCTGTTTTGGCTCATTTGCGAGCAGGTGCTTCTCCATGCATGCACGCTGGCCCCCCCACCGGCAACATCTCGTTAAAAATTCAAGGATTGTCCGGCTGATGATCCCGACAGTCCACCGTTACCTGCGTGCTGCACTGACTCACAATGACGAGGACTTACAGTGAGAATTGGTGCCTGTAGACATAATTCTGGCTGCAACACAGTCCTGACAGCACCCGATCGACATTCCCTGTTAATGTATGTAATTGAAAGCATTATCTCTGTCCTTGTCTTTCTCACACGCACGCACGCACGCACACACACACACACACACGCACGCACACCTTATCCTTGTGTCCTCGAGTGTCTGTTTTGCTGTCAGACGATTTCTGTCACAAGTAGTTTGGACCATAATTCCCGTTATTCATGGACGGCTGCTTCCCGTGCATGTTTGCCCTTCTGGATATACTCTGCAGTGCCCCGCAACAAGCTGTGCGACTGTCTCACACACGCACACACACACAAACACACACACAAACACACACACACACACACACACACACACACACACACACACACACACACACACACACACA
>JASSRZ010000023.1:17465449-17505130 GCA_032164315.1 Malacoctenus gilli | reverse complement strand
GTGTGTGTGTGTGTGTGTGTGTGTGTGTGTGTGTGTGTGTGTGTGTGTGTGTGTGTGTGTGTGTGTGTGTGCTGTTTTATCCAGTAGTAGGACAGAAAAGTGTGTGCAGTCAGTCACAGCAGGATCTCATTAAGGCAGCGCAGCTCAAACTCATTCCTCATTAGTCTGCCTTAACTGCTGACTGCACACCTCCTCTGTGGAAAATACACCCAAAATGAGTTTATACCCACTTCTCCACTTGCACATTCAAAACCACAGTACAACCCAGGAACCACTAATGTTCACAATGTAGAAACACTCACAAATCTGGAAGAAAAAAACATTTTTTGTCTGTTTTTCTCTGCTGTTGTGGCCCCGAACCTCAACACGTAGACATTTCAGGAAAACACCAACACAACACAAAGGTTGCTTACTTTTCACAGAGGTTGTTTGGAAAAAAAAAAGCTTCAGCTGCAGGTAAAGTTTGACAGCTTATCTGTGTTAAATTCTCCAGCAAGCAAAAAAACAAGATATTGAGTGAAATAGCCTAAATCACATTTTTAGTGAGCAGAAACTAAGCTTAAACTAACTCACACAAATGTGACATGTCTGATTTCCTTTAATTTAAAGGTGCAGTGTGTGTTGTAGCAAGTTCATAATCACACACTTGAATATTTAAAAAAAAAAAAAAAAAAAAGTGATTTCTTTGGTAGCTGAATATACAACAGTATTTTCCAGAAAAGCTTTGGATGTAACCTCCCCTCCAAGTCTGTACGTAACAATTATGCTCTCATTGTATTAATCGCTGGCAGATTCTCAGTACACGTGCTAATGACTGACTGAAGATGTACTCAGCTGAACATATGATTAAGCCGAGCCTCTGAGCCAATTTATAGTGCTGAATGACTGTTGACAGCAAACTTGACAGCCCCTTTAGAGCATCCTGTGTAAACACTTTAAAAGCCAGATGTCATAATTGTGCATTTGAAGTGTTTTAAGCAGGCAAAGACAAAAAGAAAAAGGGTATTGTATCACTACACAACAATGACATACGGTACACATACAAGGAAAACTAACTGAGACAAAAGTGACGCAGGATACACACTCTCCAAACGAACTAATTTTCCAATTTAAAAGTAACTTCATTGAAAGAATTCTTCTCATAATTAGCGCCACACTGTTGAGGGCCAAAACAGTCTGAAGAAAGTGAGGATTGTGTTGATTTTCACAGCTTTTCTAGTCAGTTTGATTGATGACGCTGGTAATAAAGGCTCCTCATTGTTTCCCTGACACTTCCTAAGGTGATGTTGTGTCAAAATCAATTAGTTATGGACAGACATGAATGACCTTCTGTGAATGAAAGGAATGGTGGACGCATGATTACTTTATAGCTATAATGAAACCTCTGAAAATAAATGACCACCATTGGGGGACCCTTTACTTCATCATTCGTTATTTTCTAACCATTTATCAACATTCAAGGGCATTCTCTGCCCCCAGCTCACTTGAGTCTCACATTAATTACGAGGCTTCCACCTGACTACGTGTAATCAATAGAGCTGGTAAAAGCAACACGGTGGAACAGCGGCTAATTAATGTGTCCGGGCCACAAGACCACAACATGCGTACCACACAAAAACAGTAACACGTAGGTAGATCAATACCCTGTGCTCACACAAACCAAAAAACACCAAACACACACAAACACAAAGACCAAAACAGTCGATTTTTCGTCCACCAATGAAAGCAGGCTCACATAACACTTCCATTATCACCATCCTGCATGTCAGACAACCACCCATATGTTAATGTTCATATTAGTCCATCTCCAATTTATTTGGAGGCTTTGCTTGCCTGCCTGTTACTAAGGTAACTCAGAAAAGTCCTCGACAGATTTAGACAGAATTTGCAGGATGGGTGAAGGGTGACAAAAGAAACAAGTGGATCACTTTTGGTGGCAATCTGGTGAACCAAAAATGATGAAACATGACATTTCTGTGGCAATACAAGAGCGTTGGCCCCTCTGAGTGGGAAATTCTGACACGGAAAAAACATAAATCTACTTTTTTGGCAGTGCACTGATCCGTTCAATGCATCAGTCTCCATTTGATTTGTGGGTAATGTGAAAGAAATCAAGCAAAAAATTCCTCCAGGCTGGATCACATTCATCATTGAAATCTGAATTTAATATATTCAGAATATTCAGTATCCAACAAATTCTTATTTCCTCAGTTCTTTCAGTTAGTTCTGAGTGTGAACATAAAATGCATTGAAACGGATCCTCTCTCGCTGCAGCAGCTCACGCAACTGGACTCACAAGAAAATAACAGCACAATATATTCAATTTCAGACAGATTTCATCTTTTCATTTCCCCTCACTGATCCACAGAGTCAAAAAAACACCAAGCTGAAGGTCCTATCTGATCGACAGGCCAAAACTAAACGGCCCCATTCAGAAATGCATTAAAACTTCTGAAGCAGAAAGGGAAATTAGTATTTCTCGCACTGTCTCAGCAGTGAGTCTCTGGTAAAACCGCCTCCAACTTTCTGTATCCACAAAAGGACATTTGAACCTAAACTTAAACTAATCAGGCTGTTAAATATCAGTCTGATGTGTATAAATCATTCACTCAGATGCCCAAAAACTTAAATTCAACATACTTTTTTTTTTTTTTTAACATACAGTTTGTGCCAAACACAGGCAGAAACAACCCACATACAAAATACAAAATGTCACCCCTATAAATTAAAGTTTATTGAGAATAAAATAATAATATATTGATACGAGCAGATATTTAAATACACTGTTGAAGTACTTATTTGAACATAATTTATGTGGCAAGCCTTCAATTCAGTAGAAAATGTAAAACCCGTCCACCACGAGCAGTTTCTCAGGTGTTGGTGTTGGGTGGTTGTTTCTGTTTGCAGTTCCTCGATGCGGCTGTAATTACACTGCCTTGTTTGCCGTGTGTCGAGCAAAGTCCTGCGTTAATCCAGCGGCAGCTACCCGACACATTTGGGGCCTCTCCAGGCCGATTATACATTTGTATGAAATTACTTTAACCAGATATGACAAGTTTTCAGCACGAGAACACCGTGTCGCTGCGTGTCTAACTTCACTCGGAGAGCTGTTAATTTCCCCGGGCGGCCCGCCAAATGTAATCAATATACTGGGAATATGGTCGCCCCCCCCACACATCCCCTACACCCCCCACCATCTTCTATCTTCTGCCACTTGATTCAATTTGTGCTCATTAAAGAAGATCCATTTTACTTCTGGGTTTTCCTTCACTTAGCTATAATCTCGCCTCACTGTCTTCAAAGCTCACATAAAGATTTCGACTCCCAACTTATCCGACAAATGAAGCTTAATCCCAGACAAACATCGAACCCCACATGTGAAATCTTTTTCCCCACTGCAATCTGAAATAACTGAAAGTATTCTCGGGGTTCTCAACATGACGTGATTCCCAATGATTCTCAAATGTGCTACGAGAACCGCGTTACCTGATGATAACACATCATCTGCTCTGAGGCCATCATGATGTCTCACTGGAAGGTGGATAATGAAGTGAAAACATAGTGCTACAGGTGTCCGGCTCTCACCTCATTGAAAGTCAATGGTCTGATACCAGAATATTCCTGTGCGACGTTTGCATGGTCTGCCTATACATGCGAGGCCCACCTGAGCTCCCTTCAGGTCATTGAGTTAAAGTGTACTTACGCTGTCCCCAGCGGCCGGTACGAGGGTTCAAGTAATTGGGGTAGAGCCCGTTGGGACGGTCCATTTTGGCAAGCAGCTTCCGGATGTGCATCACCTTTAGATCAGATTATCATCAGAGACAGGAATTTAAACTTCAAAATTAGAAAAGTTCATTACTTCACAGTTTGAGAGGTAAATAATTGATATGCTTCAGTGATCATGGCTTCAAACAACACTGGGAATGAGCAGCCCTAGCATTCACATGTCGGCCATGTGGAAGCACAACATGCACAAACAGAAGAATGAAGTGGTACCTTCTGGTAGTAAGCAGGGTTTCCTGTTAGGTAAGTGAGGTGAACAAACTCCATGTGGAGAGTGCCGAACTCAGCCAGGATGCTGCTGCCTGCTGACGCCCAGCCCCAGTTACGCCCAACACCACTGACGAGGAGGAGGAGGAGGAGGAGGAAAACGAGAAGGAGGAAGAGGAGGAGGAGAATGGGGGAGGAAAGTTCAGTAATGAGGACACTTCACTTCTTCACAGAAAGAACTTATCTGCCTGGGCTGACGACTTTTCATCAAAAAGTCAGACACTTGTGTATTATATTGCAGTCAACGCAATCACATGAACACATACAAAACACACATATGCACATAAGAACATGCACACACTCATAACACACTCCCAACCATCTACTCATGGGCCCATAGATCCACATAGATCCATAGACAATCATGCACATGAACAGAATCGTCCTATAGGCTGATGTTGAGTGCAGCTGCATTGGGACAACCACAAGGTAACAAAACTTATATAATAATGAGGATGATGAATGTGTAAGTTGTGATGTCCTTGCAGCACAGTCTGTGTACACCCACTCAGTCTTGTGAAGTGGTCTAATCACACAAAATGAAAACACCTGCGTGGGCGAGTCGCGGACATGTGGGAGGTTGTGGGGGAGAAAAACAAGTCCCAGGGTGACCAGCAAATATTATGGTTTGAAGACCTCAAACAATAATTCAGGACTTTCAAACGTAACATTTAAAAAGGTCATTGTGTGGGCTTCAGAGGGAGCAGTTGGAAGAGAAGGAATATATAACACTTACAATTATGCCTCTAAGGTTTATTTCATCAGGAATCGAGAGAACCTCGTCACACCGATGCAACACAAAGGGCCCAACACCAAACCACTTGGAGACCACCGCAGGTTCGCATACATAAATACGCCTTTAGATACTTCTTTGTGTCGCGCTTTCTTTTCGAGTTATGCATACAGTGTAACACGCTTCACTATATTTCCTTCAGTTTCACATAATATTGTTTGGGTCACACTGTCACTGACCTCTTCAGGTTAACCATGGCCCAGGGGATCCCAGTCGGGGTGTTGAATGCAGGAAGAAGCTTCTCAGCAAGCTGGACCGCCTTCATTTTGAACACCTGGAGAGAGACAGAGACAGAAAACCTTAAAACTCGCTATTATAAGCCTCACTTGGAGTGTCCAAGTCTTTCAACCTCAAAATATTCACCTGCACCAGCATAAAAGAACTGCTAATGACCTCAACAAATGCAGGATGAAGGCCAATAGCACAAAATGAGATGTCAGGAGACAGACGTCGGCTAAATGATGGCCACTGATTGTCAGAGCTGAGCATATTTATGGAGAACGGCGGCATAATTTATGCAAAACCTCCCTTCAAGCTGCCCCATGGTAACATGAAATGTTGCAGAATCCCGCTGAGATGACTACAAGAAAAGCTTGGAGGTCAAACTGCATCGACAGAGCAGAGCGGGAGACCGGAGCGCACGCTCAGCCTGAGCCCCGGTTCTATTATCGTGACTGGTGTCTAATTTACATCAAGTGATGCCGAGAAACGGACATGTGTTCGTTCGGAGAGTACACAAGTTCCTGCACTCGTTTGACAGACGAGGGCTTGGAAAAATCTGCTGCAGTCCTTGTTATTTTCTCAGCGTGCCAATCAGAGAGATAAAAGAAAAAGCGAGGTTATTCCTCAGCTGAACTAACTGGAAATGAGTGTGTGCCGGAAGAGGATGAAACGACTGGATGGTGGAAATCTACTGAGCAGTAAATGAACTGACAATGTGAACACACAGTGAGTGATCAGGTCCAGCTCCTCTACATCAGTAAAGGAGCTCAGATTGCATGACGGCTTTTTACTGAGCGATATAAAACCGCAGCAAAAAGACGATTCTGGCAACCACAGAGAGGCTAATAGAGCTTCACACGATTACAGTACACTGCTCTACTGCTCATGTTGGCAACACAAAAAACTCCTTATCCATGGTTTCCAACCTCTAAGGAAAAGATAAAGGACCCCCTTTGCAAAACAATTACAGTGAAACAAATAATGAACTTATTTACAATCAAGCACATTGAACGGGTGCATTCAAAATAAAAGCCCTGACCAGTTTCCCCCCCCCAAAAATGAAGCATGTTCATTCCAGGTAAGAGGGAATTGCAGCGGTAATTGCTCTAAAATATGCCATTTTGACTTAAAATGAAGAAAAATAACCCAAATTGCTCCTGTAATGATCATAATTATAATTCACAACATTTATGGAAAATTTATTGGTGAAATAATGAGACAAGCAGCAGTAAAGGAAAAATAAGACCTGTTTTCAGGCTTCTGACAGCTGACTTAAACAGCCATTATTAATGTGCTGGAGAAAAACTACTAGAAACGACCTCAAGAAAAAAGGAAATTATGAAGCCGCTTTATTGCGAGAACTGACAAAGACTGAAGTGACAGCAGACTCATCAAACTCACGGTGGAGACACAAACACAAACTAATGCTTTCTCCTAAGTCGTCTGTTAATGTAGCAGCAATTAAGTTGTCAAAAACTTTTTAGGTTTTCTGATGTAAAGGTAACAGAAGCACGGGAATGACTGATGATCTTTCTGTAGCAGCAGGGAACAACAGCCATCAAAAGAAAACACAATCATCCCATTGGATGTAAAAACCAAATACGTTCAGGGATTCAGCGGTGAAACATTGAAATCTGTTGGCACAAACCTGATTTTACTGTGCGAGAGTGAAAAGAAACCAAATTCAGGGGTGAATAGCAAATGGCCGGCAGATGGGTGAATTAATTGGTTGAACAAATCCAAACTTAAAATTTGCCAGAACCTTTAAAAATGTTGAATTTTTAGTTGTTCTATCTTTTTTTCAAAAGATGAGAATCACTGTGACACGCGCATATGAAGCGAGTTATATAACTGTCAGACAGTCAGCCGTCAGTCTGAGCAGCGTCACAGAGAAAAAGCACCTCGACAGACGGAGGCTGATTCATCAACACAATCTGTCGGGACCGAGCAGTTTTATAGAGGGAGCAGCAGATCTATGGAAAAGTCCTGCTGTCTCCCCAAGTGAAAGGGAGCAATAACACATGCTGCTGTTTGCAGAATACTTAAGCAGCCAGAGGGACAGGGCTGTGAAGGCTTGGAGGTCAAACTGCAGAGTTAAACATGAAGCCAATATAGACAAGTGAAGGGGGGGGGGGTGAGGCTGTCAAACAGATGCAGAGATGTGCCTGAATATGAGCAGGATATAAATTGCGTAAATGGGAAGAGAGAGAAATTACTCAAAAGATAGAGCAGCTTCAGACGCGCAGCAAGTGTGACCGAGCACTTCAATCCAACATCACCACGACGAGACAAATCCTGTTCGAATTCAGGTGCATCTCAGAAAATTGAACTCAGATGTATCCCAGGACCTATGACGAGACTCGACCCTGCTCGGCACCACCTGCAATATGCTCGCTGTGGTCATGTGCTCTCCAGCCATTTTCAAGTGCTTCATAAGCTCCTTCATGACTGAACTCAACCCAAATTGGTAGGCTTCTGTCTCTGACAGCACCAATGTGCATGTGACACATATCTATAGAAAAACTTTGCAAACTTCAAACATAGACCCCTAAAAACACTGCACATATTCTTCGATGTTTTACACAGATTTAAAACAACCAAACTTTCTTCTGTCAGTTTTAGATAAAATGTCTTAATGTGTCATATTTTTCTCTTTTTCTAAAATCACTGTCTACGATTTAAAGAAACACCACAATGAAGCCAGATGCCAGTTTTCCAGGGCTTCTCTAGATTAGAGAGAATAGTTCACCGTCGTCCACCATAGTAAAAATGCCGGGCAGCCCTCCACTGTGGAATACATTTCCAGGAGCTTGTTTTTATACTTTGCATTCAACAAGTCGAGGGAAGCTGACTCAACCTTCACTCTGACACCGCCTGCTGCTTCGGCTGATAACCACTGAATTGCGAAAGCAACGTGATTTTGTAAACAAGACAAAATAAAGTTTGTGTCCTTTCCCTCCTTGACACATTTCTGAATCAGTGCAGAAGAATCACCGCAGGGCCTCCGTGCATCTGTTCTGTTGACATCACATGTACTGTAGCAGGAAGACGAGATGAGGACATCAAGAGCTTCGAGGTAAAGGGGAAAAAAAAAGAAATCCTTGGGGAGGGCGAGCTCAGACAGTTGGTTGTCTGCCGTTTCCAAGCGCGTTTCTATCATTTTCCCTGCAGGGCTGACAGCTTTAGTGTTCAGCCGTTTAAAATGCATTACAGCACACTTCCTAATCGATCGCTGAAGGATGTTCTTGCTCAGCGAACATAAACACACAAATGCATAAAGATCTGAAACAAAACAGTTCGGGGACAAGATAGAATTTGATATGTCACCCACTTTTTAGAGACTATACAGAAACACTATCAGGACATTAGGACTCTTGAGCAGTACTTACGCTATTCTCTTAGTTGGTCCAAATACATTCCAGTAAAGTAGATGATTGATTTGACTACATCTTCCAAAGACTTCTGAAATTCAATATTTATTACATTGACTAAAAAGAAATGGAGAGAAACTATATGCCAAGTGAATGATTGCTTTGCTGTTGTTTTCCTCCTCAATCCAAATGCAATTCCACCAAAAAGTTGGGACGCTGTGTTCAATATAAACAAAACAGAGCGCAATCCAACAGGGACAGAAAGGTAGAAATAATTAACAAGAGGCTTCCGTTTCTTGATTGAGAGGTCCCCAAAAGAAACACTGCGTGAAATGAATTAAGTACACGCCCAAATGACTTAATAAGATCTGCAATTCTCACACAGCAGTGAGATTCTGCTAATACATACAAAGCATCAAAAACACACAAGTACACACACACTCTTTGGTGTAAGTAGTGGGCCACTGTTGACATGTAATGGAGCCTCCTAAAGGGATTAAGGGGTAGACTGTGAAATGTGCTGAATATGCCTGCTTGGTAAGACGGCCCCCCGAGGGCCAGCAGGAGAGACGGGATTAAGTCACCCGCTGTGTGTGTGTGTGTGTGGGGATGTGTGTGTATTTGATCGTGCCACTTCACCATCAGCTCATGTCTTCTCGCAAATTGTTTGGCATCCACATCAGGAGGCACCAAGTCTGTCATCAAATTAGCTCCATGATCCCTTAATTTGCTGCCATCACACTGTGTTAGACTGACTGCTGTCAAACCTGACAGATATTTTACACCGAGCATTAGCAGAGACGGCACCCCGAATGTCATCAAAGACTCCACGAATGATGAGTAAGTCTCTGGTTTGCTCCAAAAGTCCCACCTGATGTGTTTAAACTGTCGCCTCTCTTCCTGATATATTCCTTCTTTAATGTCAACATCTTTTGCCTCGAGGAGGACTCAAAATAGAACAAAGCACTCTGTGCCCAAAAAATACAACTTTTGATGAAATACCAATGTGGGATGGCCACAACAGGAAATTCAAAGGGACATCAGACAATGCATTGTAACAGGGGCCTGTCAGATTTCATCATTTGCTGTGATGAGCGTACAAAAAAACAAGCTATTAATGTCCTGTCATGCTAAAATACCTCGTTATCCAGATATGAGACGTTTCCATTCTCTGAACACAATCTGAGGAGTTCATACATTTCAGAACGCGAGGAAACAAAGAGGACACACAGAGGATACCCAATATTTCTCACCTTTACACAGCTCGACCCTACACAGTTTCTGCGAAGTTCTACTTGTCGACATGTGACGTGCAAAGACTTCAGGCCACTGACAGCGCCTCAGATTGTTGAAAACCGACCGCAGCCGAGTGGATTTAGGTGAACTGATTCAGATCGTCTTTTCCAAAACGTCTCAGCTTGATAGCTGTGATGCTAACTTTGCCATGTAACATCCCGTTCATGTTTGACAACAGAAGGCAGAGAGACACGAAAAAGTGCACAAATTCAAAAGATCAGAAAATGTGAAAGTTAAGTATAGAAATCAGTAACAAACAACTTCTAAGTGATTCTTTTTTAAACGTGTCTGTAAGCTGCATTCGTTTTAATATGACCTGGACCTGCAATAAGTCTGGAGAATCAACGTCTATTGAGATATTTCTCACATCACATTGCTCTCTCTTTACCTCATTAACTAAGTTCTTAAGCCTTTTATCGTCTTTCTTCTACAGTACTAACTACATGCTCTGTTTCCCCAACATCTTTCTGCTTGTCATCTCTTCTACGGGAATCTCTCACTCTTTCTCTTTTCTTTGCAGCCATATCTTACGACTGACTTAATCTCATTTGGACGATAACCTTGGTCTCCTTCCAGCTCTCCTTGCAGTGAGTTCGCACTTTTTGCAATCGTTTTTTTTCCCTTCTTCTTTTGTTCTTCACCCCCCTCAGCTCGACGCGGGCATGGAAAGCCATTTGTTTTCACAGAGGAATGCATGAAGCTGTGATGAAATTAAAATTTTTTCTGCTGTTTGTTACACCATCTTGGCTCGCCTCGTCATCTCTGGGTGTGCGTCTGCTGCCTGCCTGCCTGCCTGCCTGCTGGCACAGCAGCAGCTGGTTACAGAGCATGTCATCACAATATCTGCAAAGAGTCCCAAAGTATTCCCACAGGAAGCGAGGCAACTGCTGCTGGAAACAACCAGGGTGGCCTCAATATGTGTGACAACAACCGAATAGCAAAAAATTGCCTGCCTAATTAATAATCAAAGCTGGTTAGCAGTATGCATACAGGTGCATCGAAACTATTGATACATGATGTACGAGTGGGATTTCTACTGGGAAGATATGCTGTGTTACGTCAACTCTGCGGATGCAACAATCAACAAGCCAGTCCTGTCACACTGATCACACCAAAAACAAAAACTCTCCTGATCCGTTCTATCCCACAGACATCCGAACGACCTCCTGCTGTGCAGTCGTGTAACAGCAGTCGGGGGGCCTCAAAGTTTGTGTGATGGGTGCAAAGTTTGACACAAACCAGGAGGAGTCAAACGCTTCCCCAGCGAGATGAAGCAGCCATCCAGAGGATGTTCTGCAGCCACTGGACGAGAGATGGCTCAGCTCTCCATCACAGAGGAGGAGGGATGGAGGAAAAGTGTGGGTTAGTGAAACTGTGTTTGCTGTCAACTGAGGGAGAAAAACTACTGTGGTTTATGTCCATCAAGAGATTTTTGCTTCATTCGGAACCCATTGGAACTATTTTATTTTATGTGGGACGCCATAGTTGAGCTAAAGTGTAGGGAACTGTTTGCCTTGTTCCTATATCTGCTTACTGATGTCCAATTTCCCATGTTTAGTCTGGTTTCCCTGCTGTTCTTTGTCACAACTGTGTTTCAGTCTGAATTCTTTCCTTATCTGCGAACCTGGCCCCTCTTCGATGCGTATCTTGTCCTTTTTCTCTTCCCTATACCCCGTAAACACCACTTCCTCTTCCATCTCTGCTTCTCATTGTCTGTCTTTGCCCCCTGGAGTTTGTTCTTATGTTCTTTGCTCCTTTCCCAGACGGTCCTCTGTTGTTTTCTGCCCTCACTGTCATTATCTATGACCCTCTGCATTTCGAGAAGCATCCACTTCATTTCACCCTCTGTCTCTTTGTCTTCTTCCATCGCTCCCCTCCTCTACCTATCTGTCAACTCAAACTGCTTCAGCTGTGGAGTCTCTGCCAGCACAGTCTGCTACGGTTCTTTCGGATGCGCTCGTCTCATTATCCAACATTACAGGGGTCGACTTGCTCTCCCCGACCTTTCTCCCTTCTCGGTGCAATCCTGCGTTCCTCGTTGGAATCCTCCCTCTCATTGCACTCCCCATCTCCCTCCTCTCTTTCTTTTTTCTACTCCATTTCTGCACCCTTGTCTCATCATCTACCACTAATTTTCTTCCTTCCTGAGTTTCCATCAACATTGATGATACCGCCAATATTACCTTCTCTCCTCCAGAGACACGGTACAACACCGGAGCGGATTCAAACTTTTTAGATGTTTAAATTTACTTTCCACAAAATCGAACGCTCACATGCAAACTGTCTCGGATTTGCCGCATTTTCACTGCATAATTCTGATACAACACACCTCTATTTGGTAACAGGTGTTCACATTTTCTAAACAGTAACTACATTGATGGGACCTGACTGATAGTAGGGAGGAATGAAAAAGAAAATTGTTTTTGCAATTGGATCAATTAAAAAGGAGGTTCAATAAGCCAAAAAGTAAAGAAACATAAAAGGATTAAAAAAAGCAATAATTGGTAAAGTAGAGGAACCAAAGACGTGATGTAACCCTGCAGAAGTCCAGATGCAAATGAGTGTTACACTCCAATTACATAAGAAAAACACCAGAAAAAAATCATAATTGAAAAATGAATTAAATGCACAACCTCAGACATACATTATAGCGACACAGCCTGTGTTCAGAATAAGAAGGGTTTTAGTTAAATGCTTGATGACAATAAACGTGAGCACTCTTCAGTCCAAAGTTTTGGTTCAACGTTGACACTGTCTTCTGTGAAAAATACAAAACTATTTTCCAGAAAACATGGATGTTTTAAATTCAGTGTTTTGGGTGTTAAATGTTGAGTTTTATATCCTAAATCTGGTGCAACAGAAGTGAAACGCTGCAGGAGAAATGAGAAACCCGCACGACATAAACACTGTGACAGGAAAACTAATACAATGTCTCTCTCGCATGAGAATGACAGACACAAAACAAAACCCACTTAATTAGCCATCACACCTGCATACAGGACACCGTGGTTCACCTCAGTCTTCCAAACTGAACATTTGTTGAGAAGTTGCGTTTAAGGAAGTGTAACACCACCCAAACGTCAGTATTGTGTGACAAAGGCTGCTGTGTTCCTGTACTGCTTAAAGGACGATGGCAAAAACACCAGCGAGCTAATGAGGCACAGCTATTGGCAGAACAAATTTCGACAAGAGCACCCCCCGTACCGAAATAGCTTGGGGACAAAAAGTATCAGGAGCAAAACTCTGCGTTTGATTAAGAGTGTTTTGTGGTTTTTCTACATCTGCCAGTGGAACGCAGGTGAAGGCTTTGTACATTCATCTGTCAGTTTAAGCGGCAGAGAAGTTTAAACTACGGTACCCATAAGCTCTCCTCTGCTGCTTCGAAACTTACTTGTGGGCTAAATTTACTGCTGAAGGTGTGTGATAAAGACAATGCAATCACCAGAAATTCTTGCGAAAAGAAATCCTAAAGACTCGCATAACATTTCAAAAGTTTTATGCTTTTTGGAGTCCTGCATTTCTGAAGGTCTCGCTGATGTTTTTACTGTGAAGAGTTGTAGCATGATTGTCATCGACTTTAGTCAACTGTGCTCTGTTTCAGGAGACAAGGTAGAAAAGGAATAAACAAAGGTCTGAGCAGAATGGAAAAGAACTGTAAGTAAGAATGAACAAAGAAAAAAGATGAACTGAATATATGAAAAAAGAGGCTGAAGCTGAAGAACAAAAATAATCACAAAAATGGAGGCTAAAAGTTGAGAGGAAGGTAGCAGAAATCAGCTCAGACAAGGTGACAAGGAGAAAAAGACAGACGGCAAAGTGTGAATAAAAAGGAGAAGAATCCGAGGACTGTGGACAAAAGTAGAAACAGGAGGGAAAGTCGAAGGGAATAAAAGCCGAGGACAAACAGACGAGTAAACACAATCTATCACGGCTGCTCCGCCTCGACTCTGAGACCGAAACTCCTCCTCCTGAATGCTGATCCCTGAATCTACTCTCCTTTTCTTGCCTCTCTAATTTATTCCCAGCAGGGTTGTTCAGTAGACTTTTTTCCTTCTTTTTTATGTTGTGTTGGAGTTTTACATGGGAGTGTAAATGTTCTCCCAACTTTGGGTTTTGCAAAACTACAAAATAAATGTTTTGAAATATTCTGAAATACTGTGAGAATTCTATTCAAGAAATGTTCTGCTGCAATTTAAGATAGTAAAAGGCTTCGACGACCATGCTCATCTTAACACTTCAGTTCCTAATAGACGACAAAAGCTATTAATAACTCAATCTTTCATCAGTAAAACACAACAATAAAGATGATCCAGCAGAGGAGAGAAACCTTTGAGCAGAGAGGAAGGCAGTGTTGGTTAAGGCTGACCACATCTAAAGTAGGCAGTTCGAGGTATCCCAACAGCCGCCTGGGAGAGATGCTGATTGACTTGGATAACATCCTCTCTGACATCTTGTTCACCTCCTTCCGTAACCTCTCCTTCCTTCACCGCTAACTTGTGTTCCTGTAAAAAGTCGGCGCTGCTTCATATTCATGCAGTTACACATGATTTCCCTCGGGGGGTGGAAAGACTCCCAATGACAACAATCTATTCCGCTGCTTCTTGACTGCAGCAGTTGCAGCGGGTTAAGTGCCTTGCTCAAGGACACGTCCGCCGAGAGTGAAGAATGAGTCTCGGTTTGCTGTTATGCGCCTGTCGGCCATTCATCATCGTCATCCTCCACTCCCATCTCTTTATCAGTAACCATCACCTCCAAACACCCTCCACTCATCCCCGCTGTCCATTTGCTCAGATTGCTCCTCCCCCTCGGAGCGCTCCCACCTTGCTCTGCTCCCACCACCCGCTGCCTCTAACAACTGTGCTGAGTGGCTCCATTGGATTTTGGGTGGAGGAGGCGGAGGCGGGAAAGTGAATGGGAGGGAAAGAGTGAGCAAATCAAGCCTCTTATCCACGGTGATCCAACCACATTTCTGTTAATTGGCTCCGAAACTTCAACTGACCTCATTTTCGGCACTCTGAGGCTGCACAAAGTGAGGCGGACATTTTAATTGTCAGGGGCGCTGTTGGAGGGATTAAGCCAAAATACTTTGTAAAGGTCATTGAATCGTTGGCTCAGTCATGAATCAGAGTTTTTATCCTCATCACTACGAGCAAACATGTAATTTTTCTTTACAACGCATTGATCTCTCTCAGTGACTCAAGCAAATAGGACATAAACATTGATATCTCTATCACCCACTGCAATGGCTTCCAACCTGGCTTTCCAAAAAGTCCCCTTATCTTTGACCATTCACTGAAAGCAGAAACCTTCAAAGTATAATCATTGGGCAACGGTATTTGGTTCAGTTTGAATTCTGGAAATTTCATTCCAACATCCTGAAAAGAACAGAACGTGTAACTGCACAATGTTTGAATGTGTTACATTTTCTACTGTTCCTGCCTAATAGAGCAGAGTCCCTAAACTATCCAGAGCTGCCTCAATTGCAGAAAACACTGACACGATGCTGCACTGCCCCCCCCCCCCCAAGTTCACTCTATGCTTGAGAAAAAATGTTTTATTTTTTTGTGTGCAACGTTGAATTTCCAAACACAGTGTGGTTTCAGTGTTTTGTAGTTTCCCCACAGGGCTTTTTTGAAACCTGTGGTCCGAGAATAAACAAACAAAGGGATCTGATCAGGTTTCTTGGAGCCTGTGGATGTTTTGATGCTGTATTCGAGGGAACCTACAAAGACCAGGTTTTTCTCTGAGATCTGTGAGCCCACATAAAGGCAAAGAAATGTATAACAAGCTGAAGGGTGGTGGAGGTTGTGCTGATATTTGATATATTCGCTCCCATTATAGAGGGGCGATGCTTGGCAGTGCATGAAAGCTGCATTGGATGTGACGGACAGACAGCAGGAGGAGGAGGGGGGGTGATAGGACAGAGGAAAAAAGAGATGGATGGTTGCATATAACTTTCAAGTGTTTCTTAGCCATGACAGAAAATCTGCCTGCTGGCCTTAATGGACACAGTTAGGAAGGATGGGAGAAGGAAAGCAGGGGGACAGGACTCTAGAAATATATCCAAACAAGGTGATGAGACGAGAAGGTGAGAGGATCAAAGAAAAGCTTCCTCTCTTCGCCTCTCTCCTCTCCACACTTTTACCTCTCTCTCTTTTTTTAATCATAAATCATCACTGGTGCGCTTCCTGTTTCTGCTTCCTACTGACACAAACACACACAGTTGAGGACTTACTTCCTGCCCAGAGAGGTAGTAGGCAGCCAACAGTCCTCCGATGAACCGAATGTTGACCTCAAACACTGACACCTCGGCATTCTGGAGAACAAAAGAACACAGAGAAGAAAACATCACAATCAGTGTCTTTCATTGCTCCAATTGAAAAAATGGCATTCACGTAAATTACCCAATAAACTCCACAGTTTTCATTTCAGGCAGGCAGGTTTTTCCATAAATCACTCAAGTCATAGTCATCAAACAGGAATTTCCGCCCCAAAGCGAATTTGTCAACACGTTTTAAGAATATCCGAAACTCCAGAACATTTGTGACGCCTCAAACATGTGAGCAACAAAAGGAAGTGGCAAAATCCCTGAGTGTGAGTCGAAGGAGAGCGGAGACTACTGCGCTGATATTGGAAATGGATAAATAATCCAGGTGGCTTGTATACCAACATAATCACGGATGGGCTGAACAACCAATTAAATCAATTCTCCGTGTGAAATAAGTGGATTTCTCTGCGACGGAACACTTTCTTGAGGACATGGCACACCTGACACAGTATAATTGCTGGTGTGGAGCTCCCTCAAGCGCCATACAGGATACACCGCGAGAGCTCCATGCAAATTACTTTGTGACCTTGTGCCGATAATTTCCACATTAGTAAGGAAAACATGGCAAAGAGGAGGGCTTGAGCGCCTCGTCTTCAGAGTGCAAACTCAAAGAGCTTGTTGTACCGTGAATGAGATGAAAGAGAAAAGTGCCGAAGAACAAGAACACTGTGTGCCTATCATATCTTAGAAAATGTGTTTTGAACTGCTGCTTCCACAGTACTCAACCCTCAATTCTCACATGTTTTTATGCATTGACATGGCCAGCCTCGGGGAATCGGCTACCTCCTTCGAGATTGGACAACAACCAAACCAGTAGCCACAACAGAATAGAATAGAAACATAAAGAAGAGAGAATTTCAACACGGAAATCCACTATATAGGAAAACACTGGAGATTATTTGAGTGGCCTCCTGGCCAGGACATCCAGTTGGCTTCGTCTAACCTGCTGCTAATTCATTCATGAGACACTCTTGCCCTCCTCACCCATGCAAAGTGCTCTTGTAAACGATCTAATTTTGCTGCAGCTGAGAAGCGTTTGCAAGACTGCGAAAACCTCTCAAGTACATTCCAGACAAACGACTTGGTTTTAATCTAGAGAGGAACACAAAATGTCGTCTTTATGGACTGAAGACCAAACCTCTCATATTTAATCTGTGAGCCGTATGTTAGATTACGTCTCCTCGGCCATAACTGTTTTTGCATCACTTCTAACCTAGTAACCATCTTTAAAATGCAATAAATGCCAGTGTTTATTCATTCCCGTCAACCTTGACTTGGAACGGGTTTGCAACATGTTTGGAGGTGTGATAATGTACACGTGCCACTTGCAGCTGGGTCCTACCTCGAGCACCATATGTGCACTTGTGCTGGGAGGGGGGAGAGTGTTTGATAGTGACGCTAAGAGGAGGGAGGTGCAGAAAACACTCATCTTCACATGCCCCCCCTCATCTGGCTCCTCTTCTTCAGGAGCTCACACTTCTTCCAAGAACCTCAAGTGCAAATCTCAGCCAGGCTGGCTTCCCCCTCCGAGGTTGCCCGTCTTTTGTAATTGAATCTTCTGTACTGAGGCATATTATTGTGCCAATATGTTTGTATACAGATTAAATACTGTTGCAACTAAACTTGGTGAGCAAACTTGTTTAGATAACGGTAAAAATCAGCTTTTCACCTAAATGAAGCCTTTGGGATCTTTAAAGGAGTAGCTTTCTCTGGGCATCCAAAGCTGTTCTGGTAAAAGAACACGGCTTCTTGGTACATTTTTAGGTCCCTGATAAGCACATCAAAGAGCACGAAGAAAAAGGAGCTCTGAGGTGGATGTGGCACTTCAGGGATGTTTGTGCTGAGTTTGATGGAGGGCAGTAAGCCTTCATAAAACTGAAGGCCGGCTTTATTCGTTAGCATCCGACGGTCTAACTCCCCGCCTGTCAGTCAGCCTCACTTGTTAGCCGTTTACAACCGTAGTTTAGGAGCAGCGACCCCAGTAAGTAGGAGAGCTATAAACCAACCCTGATTTAAAAATGCCTGCAGTCACAGCAGATAGGTCAGAGATGAATCACTCATTCTGACCAATGATGCATTAAATCGGCACAGGAATATAAATTTGGATTTTGAATATATGGTTCTGTCATAAAGGTAAAAAAAATCAAATGGCAGAGTCACTTTGCCATCTGATCTCTTACATTAAAACTTTCTAGCCGATTATAAATCACATTTCTTCTTCATTTACGTTCTCTCAAACATAACAAATTATTCTTTTTCATTTCATTTCTGATGTTCACAATGTGGAAAACTGGGACATTTGTAAGGATTCATGCTGGAACCAGCCACCCGTGTATGAGGGGGCCTCTCCATATGACATAATTTTTTTCCTGTTTCATTCACAGTATGTGGTGTGTAACAGGAGGCACAAATCTAACACGGTTGGGCTCTAAACTTCCACTGAAGCACGAACAAATGTGACGATAGAACCTCCACAATTGGAAAAACATGTCAACCACGGAGCTGAGCGGAAGTATTAACTTTTGCAATAACCTGTCATTCCAGGTGACAAGAGCGAGAGCAGCAAACAAAGCCGGTGAAGTTTCTGTCAACCATCTTTCTCCTTCAGCAGAATGATACGAGGAGAAGTGGAACGGATGGGAGAGGAGACGTCTAATTGTGGCGAACATGACAGCCATCACCGTGTAGGACCCTGGCAGCGCAGCAATGACACGAGAATTAAAATGCGGACCCCCGAGTTGGATCAAGTGGTGTAGAAGATGGATGGCTGGACTGAATGTATAACTCATGAAGCCGCTGTGAATGGTGGACGACAAGTCAGCAGATCTTCAAGTGGAGATGACACATGTATCATGTGAAGTGTAATAAATAATGTGAGGAAAAACTCCTGCTGCAGCACGATTAAATCCACTGAATCAGTGCATGTGACAGCCAACATTAACTTCTCCCCCCTGCATCAATTTCAATTTTGTCTTTAAATTAATGGAGGTGGACGAAAATGCATCAGAGGGAGATTTTAAAACTGGATTATTGATGAAGATTTCTCTTTATAATTTTCACAAATTCCATGAATGAATGGAATGGAACACTGGTTACAAAGCAACATCCCCACAATCCTGTTTAAAAAGGCAACACAGTGGAAATCTCCATGTAAATACTGTTTTAATGGCTTAACCTCATTCATGTTTTGCACAGCATCAAAACTGATAAAGCCCACAGTTAGTTAAAAGTCACGCCTGTCAATACATATAGACCTCAAGATGACACATCCATCATCTGAGGACAAGCTGGAGCGCGGGGGCCCAAGTGGGACGCGGGATAGTCCAACAATGACTCAATGCGTAGCTCAACCTGACATGACAGCTGTTTAATCATTCATTACCAGTGGACTCTGCAGCTCCAGGAAATGGTAGTAATGATGGGAGGTGGGTGGCTGAAGCGTGAGGTGGCGGACCAATGACGCAACACACAATAAGAACATGTAGAGCTGAAACAATTCCTCCGATCGTTCAAATGATTCCATTATGAAGATGCCTTGAGGCAAAATTCTCTGCCTGGGCGATTCGCATGATTCACTATTGTGTACAATACACGCCTAGTGCGTGAGACGATGCGTTTACAAGTTTGTCAGCTGTGTTGTTTTTACAGGAAATAAAAGCTGCAATTACCCCTCCTTTCATTCATTTTTTTATTAGGACTGTGCAACACACAGACAGACGCACCCTTCACGCAGGCTTGCAAAAGGTTGCGGACCTGTCAGGACCTGTCTTTCTGTGATTTATTTAGGTGTCGTATATTAGCTGACAAGTAACATTAAGAAATCCTTCTTTTTTTTTAAAACTCTGATTACTAATTAATCGCCAGAATAACTGATAGAATACTCTAGAAAGAAAGAGAGAACATGTATAACGTAACGGGGAATTTGTATGCAAACATTGTTCAGCTCTAACTCTGGCTTAATTTCAGGCCATCAGCGATCATTCGCTTCATACAAATGAAGTAAAATGGTGAAAAGGCATTTTCTCTCTCTATTCACCCTGGAGAGCGAACTCACTCCGGCAGACACTGCAACAGCTAAACTAAAAGGAATGCTGAGAAACTTGTACTCCATGTGCACAGACATGTGAGATATATTCAACTAAGATTAACATCTCTAATCTCCTAGGTGGGAATCCAAACTGTGGATATCTTCTAGCTTTGGAGCTTGTATTCGAAAGCCAAGGTGCAGCTGCACCCTTTGGGTTGAACAAATCTTTGATATTCACAAGGGTCGGGCTCAATACCACTTTTGCTTCCAATTACGCTGCCGGGACACTGCAGGCTGGAATAATGCTGCTGCCTGTGAGCTGGGGCTTCACCTGTGTCGTGGAAAAACGCCTGAGACTAAAACGTCAGAGTCAAACTAAGACTGGATTGCTAAGACTTCGCCTGAAGCCACTTTCACTTTAAAAATGTTAAAGCATCTCTCTGAAAACGCCTGCAGGTCGCATTGAACCAGGCTCATAAACACAGCGACACACATCCCCCATTGCCTCACCTGTTAACAGGCGTGGTGCCTCTTTTGCCTCTAATCTCTCGTCTCCACCCACCTCCTGTATAACCGAAGGACTCGCTCCGTCTCATTACTTAGCTCAGGCATATTTCCCTCTGGTATCACACTCCTACCATTGTTATTGTATTTGTTGTACATTTTATGAAAAAGTCCCCCTCTTTCGTGCGACACTGCTATGAGAGACGGTAACACATCAGCTGGTCCATTTATGGAAATCACCATGCAAAAAAAAGGCACTTCCTTCAGTCATTTTCGTTCCTATCTGGACTGTTTTACAGATTCTTGCACTCTCCAGTCACTCTCTTCTTCTTTTGTACACTTTAGTTTTTTTGACCTTCAAGTCCTTTCAATTCTTTATCTGCATTTTTCTTCTTTTCTTTATTTAATTTACACCCTCCACTTTACCGCACATGCTCGGCCGTCTTCCGTTGAAGACGAACCCTCCCAGAAAATTCAAACATGCAAGTTGAGGAAACGCGAAGCTCCCTTTATATCTGAGAAATTTTCTTTAGGGTTCAAATGCAGATAAATGTCGATAAATCTGCTTGAAAATTTTCACTTAACCATGGAGGCTTTCACCAGCTCCACAATTACAAATAATTCACTGGCTCTATCTGCATAACTCAATCATTCATGGCTGCAGTGCTCGCCACCGCTAATTGGGTCGAGCTTCCATGAAACACATTCGAATTAATTGAATTTGAAATGTGAAGAAAAACTGGCCTCAATTTGTAATAACCACCAACTAATCCATCGCCCCCCAGTCTTGTACTGATGGCAGGTGTGGCTCAGGTGGCACAGTCCCTGGAAGAGACGTTGAACTCCCTGTTGGCTTCGATGTCAGGCCAGTTTTTTCACGTTGAAACTTTGAACTTGAGAATCACTGATGTGTTTGTTTTGAATGAACAAGCACGAAAAGTCTTGAGTGATTTGAGAGTTCTGCAGTGAAAATCATTGATGATATTAACCCCCACCAACAATTCAAACCTTGCTTATGGAATTTGTTTATTGACATTGCCCATTATCATGTGAAAAAGACCCAATGTCGGTTTGTTTGTCTTCTTCTTAGTTCCTTCCTTTGGCCACTGATAATATAATTTTGTACTGTCCTGGTTTTCTCCTCTAGATTTCTTTCCCCCCTCTGGCTCTTTCTTTATCTGTCCAAACAAACTGCACCAGTCTTTCTCCTTTTCCCTCACTCTCTCCCTTTCCCTGACACTTTTTCTTTCCTCCACTTCTCTCGTTCCCTGCTCTGCCTTCAAATCTCAGTTTCTGCAGACCCAATTACTCCTTCATCCTCCATTCAATCTCAGCTTTTTGCTCCCTCCTCCTCTGTTTTCCATCTATATTTTTTCTCCTCCCTCGTTCCTCTTTCCGCTGCTCAACCACAGTGATCCTGAGGTTAATTAGCCCTCCAAGTGTCAGGCTGTTAGATCCCCTCTGCCTACCTGCTAGCTGCCCTGTGATTGCCTCAGCAGGGGGACTAACAAGGCTGAGCATCAGAATGTAAGGAGGAAAAGAGGGGATAAAGAAGGTATGACAGTATGTGGGAAGAAAGAAGAGAGGTGACAGAGAAATGCCACGCAACAAAGCAAGCAATGAAAAAAGTAAATGTAGATAATGTAAAGACAGGGAGGAGAATAAGAGGGGGTAAAGAGCTAACACAGGAAAGGGGATGAGTGCGAAAAAAGGGCCAGTCAGGTGTGAAAAAATGTAATGAAACTAAGAGAGGAATTCACACCAGTGAACATTCAGGGCAGCAGGGAGTTAAAAAAAATCATTGGTGTCCCCTTCAGCTGGACTACAAATATCTGAGGTGAAGACACCCAGCAGGAGAGAGGAAAGATAGAAAGATAAATGTGTAAATTAACTGAAAAAATAGTTAAAGAAACCCCCCCAAAAACCAACAAAAAAAACCCCTGATAAATCATTGAATGAATGTAAAGTAAGCCAGCAGGATGGACAGAGGTTTGGTTGGCTGTAAGAATGGATTGACATAAGTAATCACTAGAAAAGAGTAGAGGGATAAAAGGTAATGAAAGACATGAGATTGAAGACAATGAAAGTCCAAGAAGAACTGAAAGGTTATAAAAACAAGGACAAGACAGATAATAGATAAAAAGGCTTTGCTGGGATTCAGATTGGGGACATAATAGTACGAAGGGAGCACAGTAAAAGGAAGTGATCGGCAGGTAAATAAGAGGAAAGAAAAAGAAAAGGAGAGACGCAGAGACAAAGGGAGAGAAAGAGAGACAAAGACACAGAATCACATAAAATAGATAATAATAGGAGATAGATAGTGAGAAATGATGAAAAGAAAGGACCATATAATGGCCTTAACTGCAAACAAACCAAAAGCCTGCAGAATAGATTTAATTGGGATGTCTTACGATTGGGCAGAATGCCAAACATGAGGACACTAATGACAGGAATAAAGAGCGAGACAAGAGAGATGCGAGCGAGACGGTACCGAGCCGTCCGACACTTACTTACGAGCCACATCTGTGAGTTATCTTTGGGCTAACACAGCTGAAAGACTCGTTAAAAACCTTGTCGAGAAAGCAGCTTCGGCAGAACTCATTAATCATCCAGAGTTACATCAGAGCGAGTAGATTATCAAAGTGATTGCCAAATTAACCGTTTGGTGACTGCAACTGATAAAAAGAGGGGGGGGGGATCGAGTTCATATGTCTTTTTCTCTAATTTATACACCTAGAAAAAGCTCATTCAGCAACAGTTCAACAACAGTAAGTGTGTTTCAACCATCACGAAAGGAAGCTGCAGAGTTTTATGTGAAACGGCCTCATAAATTTCACATCCATTAAAGAAACAGGTACTGACCACGCTGAAGTCCAGGTTCTGCTCGATCCACTCCTGACCGTCTTTGAACTCCTCGTGCAGACCCATGATGTACAGAGTGTCTAAAGCATCCACAATTGAAGCCCCGAGTTGTGAATTACCTGGAAGAGAAAAAGCACAAGATCACATTAATCCATCTCGTCACATAGAGATCGAGCTGAATCAGGGGACAAAAGAAAATCTGGAACTTGTGAAGTCAAGACACAAGAAAATGACAATGCATGGATTGAAACTGCAGCTAAAATTGAATCTTTATGCATATTTTGTAATATAAATCCAAAGTCTGTGATTGTTAAATCTGATCCCCCAGCCACTATATGATGCTCAAACATGAGGCCAAAAACACTCCGAAATTTCAAATCTGTTTGGACATTCATTTTGATACAAATATATCATTAACAAGAGAAATTGGGCATTTTTTTCACATTTTCCATTGAGAAAAATTATTGCTATACTATTGGAAAAGAAGAGAAATGTCATATGTTGGGATATAAGATCAGAAATATATGTTCAATCCTTTGGGAATCTTAAGTAAGTGAAACAACCGGACTTTTAACTTCTTGGAAATGTACCTGCATGTCATCATGAACACAGAAGGCCAAACTCTCAATACAACTCTTGAACAAGACGAGACACTGTATAGACGACTGTACAATATGTTTAAGGAAACTTGTAGAATGATGTGGAGCAGTGGAAAATCTCATCTGATTATCTTCACTCCGTTCTGCCCTGCCGCTGTCCAGTTTGATTTGGTTCAATGCGCTGGCTTCACCCTCGTATTTCAGCGGTAAAAGTCAGCGGCACTGCCCTTTAAATCCATCTTCATTTTCTATCGGCGACTGCATGGACTCGTAGACGTTCAGAGTCGGCCCGCCGCCCTCCTTCTTATCAATGACTCCATTGAAAAGGATAGCGTCTGGCTGCTTCATGCAGGGGCTGCAGTGTTATTATCATCATAGACAGGGACCTCTAAATCACTCTAAAAATACACTGTGGCCGGGCGGGCAGAGCTGATAGCAAGATGCCCTGGCTGCCTGCCGGATCTTGACAGATTGGCCCTACTGTTGGTGGAGCGCGGCCCCTCTGCTGCACCACGCAACCCTCCCCTATCTCCCTCCCGTCTGTCACTTCCATCACCTGCAGGTATGCTATCAGCGCTTGTCGCAATGTGACACCAGTAAGGCAAAGACTCAGAGAGCCGTTTGATGGGAAGGTTTTGTGTACCAGCTCCCTCAATGCAAACTTTCCGTTTGTCAGCATCAAAACACAAATCACTATGTATTTTAATGCTCCAGGTTGCAGCCCGTCACTCTCATTGATGGACAGCAGCTAGACAGAGGTTTCGCAGCGTTGTCTCGCAGGTCTAATCCGATCGACGAGTTCGCAAATTCTGTTTTGACCTGTTTATTTAACCTTTATCGACCCATTTAGACCCGTTCAGAACAAAAACTTATTTTCAGGGGAAGATTTGGTCACGACCGCAGCAAACATCATGTTTCAGACAGAGACCGATAGAAATTACATCATTAAAACTCATATAAACACTTGTAGGGGAAAAAAACTGTTTTGATTTACTGTTAGAGCTGCAAAAACATACGAAAAACTGCAATATTTGAAACAATATCTCTCTTCCTCATTATGGTGAGTGAGTCTCAATACCATAGAAATAAGAACATACAGTGTTCTGTCAACTTGGAATTTTGACTTCACTCCATAACAAGTGTGAAGTTTTGGTTGAATTGACTTTGTCTGACAAAAGTCACGTGCGTTTTCCCTAATCTTTGGAAATTTTCATCTTTCATGTGTGAAAATAACCTCCAAATCACACCCGGTAAAAAAAAAGTCTCCATCCTCCTTTACTTTTTGCACCATCACTTCGTCCTCCTTTTCCGCCTGCTGCTCTGCTCTCTCGACCACCTGAGCATCTGCTCGTTGTCATTCATCATTGTCTCACTGCGTTTCTTCTAATCTTTCCTTGAGCGCTCCATTTAAAAGGGATTCTCGACACCATCTCCTTCTTCCAGGTTCACTTTAGTTAGACTGTCTATATTTACTAACAGGGTTGGTGCTACTATAAAAGCACAGGAAGGGTTTGATTGGTCGACCGAACAAAACACAAAAAACCTGAAAGTAAACAAGAAGTAGACTTATTGGGATTCAATAAAAAAAAAGAACACTTGAACAAATTCATTCCTAAAAGGTTTGTAATGAGAACAATTTGCCACATTAAGCAAATCAAGAAAAAGGTCTGGATGCAGCTTTGCCATTTTTGGGAACACAGTTTTGGGTGGAGTACACCATGTTCAGGCGGGCTCCATTTAATCAGCAATCTGAATTTAGAAAAAGAAAATTGAAAGTTATGCTGGTAATACAAACTTGTTGCCTCGTGTGGATCTTTCCACAATCACTTTCTCATACAAAACCAACCGACAGCACTGTGTGATGCTGCACTGGCACCTCCGCGGGGTGGGTTTGTGCTTGCCAGCCACTGCTTATCTGAGACAAATTGGCCAGGATGAGGTTTATTTGGGGAATCATCCCCACAGCTTCACGCACACACCAACCATGCCCCCCCCCCCCCCCGAAGATGAACCACAGATTCCCAACACTCTTTCTGTCCTTAGACAGACGCATGTGGACTCTTTCTTCTCTGATTGGATTCAAAGCACACACCCTTTTCTCTACCTAAACTGAACTTTCTCCACTCTTCAACATCCTCTCACCATCCATCACAATTTCACCCCCCCCCTTCTTTCTCTCTCTCTATTTTCCATTATCTCTCTCTCTCCCCAACACTCCCCGCTCTGTCTTGGCCCTTGTGCCAGTTTCATTAGACGACAGGTTCCAGAGCTCTCCGGCACAAATTCACATGCGGCAGGCAAACGTGACGCCATTATTCAGTCTCCATTCTCCCTGTCTTGTAAACTGTCGGCTCCGGGGGAGTGGGAGATAATGGAGAGCTCAGGTGTGTGTTTCTGTGTGTGTCTTGCTGAAAGTTGTATGGTTTTGGCTCTTGTAACAAAATGGAAACGGTAGGAAGTGGAGATGGCATGTGGGTGTGCATGGAGAGAGTTTGCAGTTTATGCCTGTGCAAGCGTCTCATTGTTTTCTCTCCCGACAACACCGCGCACTTCATTTACTCTGCCTACATCGCTCTGCGTCCTCCTGCCTATATTATCGCTCTGCTACATGCAACACAGGGGGATTTTAATTGTACAGCTGAACAGCGACTGTGTGCAGAAAGGAGCAACTCGTCCTCTCGTGTTCGTCATTTAGCTGTGAGTACATAATAGTGCTGTTTCCCTGCTCCTGGAGAGTAGACCAAATTAAATGAGCTTACAACAAGGGCTTTGAATCATCCCGAATAACTGGGACGTCACGGCTGCTGTTGACTTTTGAATGTAGCTTTTCATCCTGCCCATTTGATTTGCAGCGGTTTGGTGCCATACGACCTTACTCGTACAATCTGTAATTCAATTCTGAAAATGATATCACTATAAGAGCAATATGCCCAATTGGATTACATCATAACCCTGTACATTACAAAGCCTGGCAGCATGATATTACACGAGCATCAATCACGGCTGAAAGCATCTATTCAGACGGACAAAAAAGAGGTCCGAGTCTGAGGGTCGCCACCAAGTTTTAGTGCAATAATGGCTTGAATTGGCTCTGTGTCTTTTCTGTTACGTATCACGTTACAGCTCAACCTACAGGACTGTCATATATTTATTTATACACGCTTAAGGAGTAAGCCATCGGTTTGAAGAGACAGTGCTTATCACTACCCCGATAAAACACTTCTATATACATCTGCTTTTGTGTATTTGTGTAAAACAGCCAATTTAAAGGCCTTCTTAACAACCACGGAGGAAAAACGTGGTTGCCAGCTAGGGATAATAATTACGCCAAGTCAAGTCCCTGGGCCAAATTAGACCAGTCTGGCTGACAACGGATAACCAGTGAACAACTTATTGTACAGCGGAAGAAAACATCTGCCGTTTTGTGTTTTCTGCCCCTGAGAGTTACCAGTCAGACCCAGATTTCAGCTTGACATGAATGCTCTGGACTGAACCCCAGACCTGAACTGTCCAATGTTTCCAGGCCTGAAGCCAGAGACTCTCATTCAGCACTGGTTTCACAGAGAAGTCATTTGATGCCATTTCCTTGTCCATGCAAAGAAAAGAAAACAAATAGCTCCGCGAGGAAACCGACATGAGCACCATGTGAAAGAAGAGGCCTCCATTGCCAAGTATATTAGGCGTACATTGTATACCACATGTCTCACCAGATGCCAGCACTGCAAGCCAACCCAGGAACACAGTGAATCGTACTGTCCAGATTCACAGGCTGAATACATACATTTTGAATACATATTGCACTATTTTGTCAGGGTTCTTGCCATTATACTTGTATTTACTTTACGGTGAGCTCTGAGTTTGACAGGTTTAAAAGTGGCAGCTCGACAATCCCCTATCAGACTAATGATTTGTTTTAAATTGAGCAATAATTTTTTAGTGTCACAGATGCTTCTCACAATTTTGTAAGCTCCAAAAGCTGCATGATATATTTAATAATTTGGTGGGGTTTGTTCAGTTGAATAAAAATTCCAGATTTTGTGCGTTCTCTGTAAAAAATAAATAAATAAATAAATAAATAAAATAAAATAAATATTTGAGAACGATAAAAACATTGTCGTCATTCTGATGCAGGTACAATGATGTGTTTTAGTGTTTTCCATGAAACTACCTCCTTTTTTTCCCCTCTCTCTGTTTGATAGGCTTATGCACATTCCTGCTGGACTCAGCAGCAGGCAAATCCTCCTGTTTCCTGCTGTCCAATTTGGCACCGGCAGCCCTACTGAAAGTTTAATCTGAAAGGAAAGAGGGGAGCGAGGAAGGGCCATGACGAAGACTTCTGAGGGGAAATCTGAGGTCCTGCTGGGAACAGAATTCAATTCACTCCACAGTGTTTTGAGGTTGTTGGTTTTTCTCGACATTTCACTGCTGCAGATGTGCTGAAAGTTTGAAAAATAAACTTTCAGCAAGAATTTGAACGACTAACCTGGTGCCACCATGAAAAAGCCTGCTCTACATGCATGACGGTAGTAATCAAGACGAATGAGGCACAGTGAGGGGGTCAACTATAATTCCCTGCATCTTTCACTGCCACCTCCTCCTCGTTCTCCTCCCCCTTCACATAAGACACGTCTGTGTTCTCTGAGGCGATCGTGTTGAAGTGATCATCAGTCAAAACTCGGCCCTCCCTCCCTCACTGCCACAGTAATCAAGTCATCAGAGTCTACATGTCAATCTGCAGTTCTTCCAAGGACATCATTGTTTTAAAATTTGGGGCATGTCACTTTAAATTGCATTCAGTGAGAATGTCATCATTAAAGCAGATGATAAATGGTACGACACAATTTGGTCACTCGTTCCAGAAACATAAGCTCATTTATTGTGACATTTTTCATAGAAAGCTGATTATAGAGCTCTGGTAATGAGCTTACAAATGGAAAAAAGGAGGAATGTTTCAGAGTTGAAGTGAAAACTTTGTCAAGCCAAAATCCCCAAAGGTCGTGGGAATCGAATGACTGTGGACCCTTGGAAGTCCACTGGATCGCAGCAACCTGGAGTGGCCAAGCATACATTTTTTCCCATCTCTTTAGCCAAATAGCATTATCAATCCCCCTACTTTGTTTTTATTTGCATCTCTTTTGACTCTTTTTTTTTTTTGCCGTTTTGCCTTTTTTCCCTCTTTTGTCCCCTTCTTTACTTCCATTCTTACTTCCTCTTTCTTTTTACTCAATGACTCCACTTTTGATTTCCTTTCTCCTTTTCCATTTCCACCCATTTTCAGCCTTTTATTTTTTAAACCAGACTGTAAAAAAATGTAAAGCAACAAGATTTTGGAAACAGGTTCAGCTCAACACGTGACGTTGACACAGGTAAGGCAACCGAAGCTGAGCAGACTGCATTCTCGACTTGGACTAGTTGCTTTTGATGTGCATTTCGAGTTGTGTGACTCTTAAATTTCAATTTTAAATGAACTGCTATTTACGTTTGATGCTTGTAGAAGCTCAGTGCTTACGGGAATCCACCCTGATAAAATATGCATACATTAATGGGTGCTTTGGATAAAAAGCTTTCAGCTGACAGCATGCAGCCTTCATAAAACTTGGGATAATCACGGAGGAAGTACTAGAATTATGACCTGCACGTTATTCAGTGTCTTACAATCAATCTGAACCGCCCGAGCACACAGTGGGCACTCTATTTTAATGTCAACTAATATACTCAGAGTCCGATACTGAATGTACATCTTGCCTTTATGACAGAGTACTTTCAAAAGAGCATATTGACACCTTGGTGCTTTGCAGGCGCATGAAGATAAACTGAGCTGTAAACCCAACCAAGCAAAAACAAACAGGACATCATCAGAGGACGTAGAAACAAGGAACATGACTGAATACAAATGCAGCTGTTAGATTTTTAATGTTGGAAACAGAATGTTGAGATATTAGGTTGGACAACAGAGACAATTTCCTGGGGTGCCTGAAAAAGTAAGGGTTTGAGTTCATGGTGTGCGTTTTATGGCATAACACATGAACATGCTCCATAATACAACCGTAGCTCACAGAATTTTATTAATACATTTTTGAGGGTGAAAACTGTCTTGATTTTTTTTCACTGTTTGATTTCAAATATGTGATAAATAACCTCTGTTAAGCTGCCTCTATATAGAGGTATATTTCATGGTAACTTCTGTGCTATGACTTCTATTGAATCACCATGTGCTCGACAAAACACAGCCCGAGAATTCCCTGGTGAGTGCAAGAACTGCCCTCTGTCATGACTGTTTTCCTTATCTGTTGCCCTGAGAGCTTTCCGCTCGATGATTTTGGGTCTGCACTTGCTTTCTTAAAACCTCTTAGGTACGAGGCGTTCTCCCACGAGACATTTGACCTGCTCTCAGTCAATGATATCCCACTTTGCCTCCAGCATGTCTGAGGTGTGTGAGGTTGGAAGCGATGAGGACGATCAAGTTTGGATGCCGGTCCCCAACCACAAACCCACATCTGAAGAGAGCTTTCTGATTATTCACTGTCACAGCTTCTTCCATTATACGATTACTTTGGTCGTTTGCCTGTACAAGTGATCCATCAGTTTCAAATGACACATATGTCCCAGCAAAGTAGAAACAGTTTGCCGCTGAAATTTTTCCATCTGTGTTCACAGTTTTGTCAATAAATAACAGTTTTTGAGTTTGGCGGCAGGATGTGACCCCGCCTGATCATCTCCAGCCACTCAATACAGAGTCTGTTTGGTAAAACGCCTCATTCAGAATCCCCTCCAACCACAATAGAAGATCAGACTAGACTTTGATTTCCAGCTTTTCCAATCAATACCTTCAAGAGGCAGAGTAATCATGTGTAGTGCTGCTGGATATTCATTCTCCCTCAAAGAGCATCTCTGCAGGCTTAGTGTGGATGCTGCAATAACCGCACAGTCCTGTTAAGCTTGCAGGCATGCATCTTTGCTCTCCTCCTCGCAGCATCTAGGTCGCGTCATGACATGACTGGCTCCCAGGGCGACACGGTACATCGCATCCTTGAAAAGCATGCTCCCAGTCACACCATGGTGAGGCACCCATGGGTGACAACCAGTAACTTAGGAAGCGCTGAGCAAAACAACTGAGATGACATATTTATGCCCCGTTATAAACTCAGTCAACCTGAGATACAGGGCCCATATCTGCTCCCATGAAATACAACCCTATATGAGGCTCTGCACCACCATCTGAGCCAACTGGACAGAAGCATCTAATGATATAGTAGAGCATTTGTTCTGATCCACACAGCCCCCTTGGGACTGGAGTGGTAAAAACATCACACCACCTTATCTATTGTAAACATGCTAACGTTGTCCCTTACTTTATCGTTAATGCTCATAGAGTTGTAATTTTATGGCGATAAAGAAGAAAGTTACGATTATAAGAACTGCATCTGATCCTCATTGCAACTTACAATCATTGTTTACACACTAAAAAAACAGTTTATTTCTATCTGCGTGCTCATATTGTTTTGTGCATATTAAAACAATATAATATAAATGTGATAAAGGGCAATATTCGAAGGATAACAGCCGAATAGTGCTACAACAGGCTGATTGCAGATGGAAAGCAAGTAACAGCAAGTAAAATGCTAGCATCAATGCCAATTTCCTTTAGCCTTATGAGCAACAACAAAAGCGTGTCTTTTCTTCTCTTTACTTCTCTGGAAAAGAAATAATCAAATGCCCTACCTCATTTGACTGACGAAAAAAAATTCAAATTAATCCAGGATTGGAGTCTTTTGTATTTGGTCCATCATAACTGACACTAAAGGTCAACAAGCAACATTCCCAGAAAAACTCCACAAAACCACTGGCTTGAAATGTGCTACGGACGCCAAGTACGGCACCACCCTGAACTAAAAATAATATTGAACAAAAACAACTTACTTTCGGCTCTGCAGGGGTTTCAGTAGCTAACCTCCAATATGGTTGTGTTTGTGTGTTTGAGAGGTTATGAGTATAAAGCAGCTCACCCGGGCTGTATCTGACACGCTGCTTGAACTGCACTTCTTTTAACCCAGCTTGAACCGTGTTTCCTTTACACGTTATCCTGGATTGAACCGTGTAGCCTCAAGACAAAAACCTTTGTTTGTATCGGCACTCAAAATCAGCTCGGTTCCTTCTCCACAAAAAAAGAGAAAGGAAGGAGTCGGTCCCAGGCGGTGAACTGAAGGTTATCTGAGCCCGGTGGCACAATGAGAGCCCGACTCCTCTTGTTACCATTCTGGACACTCTTCCTTGTCTCTGGATAGAGCTGAGCACCATGTGGCGAGCACACATCGCTTCACACAGACTCTTTTTGAGCCAGCTATGAGGAGCAGCTATGCAATAGAGCGGCTATGTAATAGAGATGGGCTGCATGCAAATGCTGTGTGTGAGGCTTACATCTGTCCTGACGCAAGACTGCCCTGTTTGAGAACAGCTTTACTATTAATGTCTTGAGAAGGTGGGTGGAACCGTCGTAATGGACAATTAAACATGTCAAAGAAATAATATTTCAAAGTACAAAACAAACATGGAACTGGAATGGTGAGAAAAGCTCTGGTGAGACATGGAGATTTTATGAAGCCTCAAGGTGGATTTTTGACTGAAGGAATTATTGCAAATCGAAATCCTTGAATAATTCAAGGGACTATTGCAGACCTCTTTGTGTTTCCGGGTTAGAATTGTGAATAAACTCAATGGTGAAAATGTTTTAAGCTGATTGGATTAAATCATAATGCTTTATCTAATTTAAATCAAACATTGAGAAAGATCTATGTTTTAAATAGTTCTCAAAGAATATCTGGGAAATAAAACTGCAAATGGAAAATATATCCAATACGACAATGTTGATAAAAACAGATTCGAAAAACTGTATTATCCCCGTCCATTTACCTTAACTAGTCTTTGTCTGGATGGTGTCTGTTGAGACCAGACAGCTCGCTTGGAGGTTGTGCGCCACCAGAGTTGCGTGGCATAATCGAATAAATCAAAGTCTAATGGGAGCAGCATCATTACCTCCATCGTTTCGAACAGACTGAGTAAAAGCCCATTTGGTAATCTGTAGCCTATAATCACTTAGCGGCACCTATTGTGGGCGTGTTTGGTTTTAAATGTAATGGACCATAATGATTATTTCCTGCGACCCTGACTCGGATGAGGCTGGTGTAAAGGAATCGGTAGTTAATGAAGATTACTGTGATGACTTTTAGGGGCGTGTTGGTGTCCCGTCCTTTACATGCAAACTCCAAACTGATGCAAGCTGCATCACTGTGCAATCCTCAGAGCACAGTGTGTTGGTGTAATATTCTACAGAGACAGATGAGTATCAGGCAAAAACATTAAATGCTTTACGATGATATGTGTTGAACTGGATCACTTCAGTACAATCAAGTCACCAGGCGTGTACTTTAGATTCATTTAATGTTCAAATTGTTCACATGCGACTTGTTTTACACAATTTGTTATAATGATTGTATCTGATAAAAGTAGAATGTTCTCCTTTCAGTTTGTACCTTCAAAACAAGCGTTCCAAGCTGTACTTTTGCCATCTAAAAGCTTGTGTATTGTGAAATTAGCTCTCAGTTTTCTCTTATTTAAAGTTGAATCAACAGGGCTCTGTTGCACACCAGCAAACACGATGATCCATGCATCCTTTCTGTACAGAGACACAGGATATGCCTCATCAATAATTGAAGTGTGTTTTGTGAAAAGTGTGATGTTTGAATCTTCTTGTATTCTAATGGCCACCCTGTGTCTAATAACCTGCAGAAACCTAGAGTCAGCTATTGGAAGGCAGGCGGGAGAAAAAACACTCACGAAGCTCTCGCAGACACGCACAAACACAAAAAGGACACGCTTCAGCTGAACAGTCAGACACACACAAACACACACAAATGGAAACGCTCACAAACAGCATCTATCTGCCATTTAGCAGCCGCTCATAAAATAAGAGTGGCGCCTTCGGCCAATTTACCAGACGGAACATCCCAATTTGACACAAAAGCCTCATAAGCATGCATCCACACACACACGCGCGCGCACGAGCAAGCGAGCACGGGCACTCACACACAAGAAAAGCTCAAACACATCCAGCATCCGTAGGCACAAACACACACTGAAGGGAAAAAAATACAGGAGTCAAACTGGCATCTATTAAACAGCCATATAAATGAGCATAAAGCAGCATATCCATGCATATAAATGGACTCAAAGCAACAATCAATATGAGATGATGCACATGGTCATTGTGTCTCATGATTAATAATTCCTTTAACACGTTTTATGTCTTTTTTTTTCTCTCTCTCTCTTCTTTTTCTGGCTGGCACATAGAGTTTCCTTTTGCAGCCAAAAGAACACACACTGATACATTTTTGGTTGTTCATCTGTGTTTGCTCTGTGATGGACCTGTCCAAGCTTTAACCTGCCTACGCCCAGTTTCGACTGCAATCAGTTTGAGGTCCCACTTGAATGGAATCAGCAAGTTTAGAATGCAAGTGATTGAGTGTTAAAGATTACAAAGGACGGATGTTGAGCAACAAATATTGACAGAATTTCTGTCTGATTCCCCACTTTTTTTGTCATTCAATTTAAAGTCTATTTGCTCCGTAAGCAGATTAAAAAAATGTGCTTATGTGAAGGTGAGCACACAAAAGCCCTCTCAGACAGTAAAAACTCGCCCACGTCACACTGTGAACATGATTGGATACCTGCAGCACACACCGCCGCTTCCTCCGAGCTGCTCAGCGGGAGAAATATTTATTAATTCTATCCTTACAAAAACTGGAGCAATGGGATGTGGTTGTCTCGCTATTTTTTCTAATGCCTCCTTTTTCACCCGTTTTTACCCTGACAGCTCCTTTTACACCCTGATGGCTCAAAGCCACCAAACTGGACTGGCCACAAGCCAAGAACAGGAAAGTCAGAGGAGCAGAGAAAGAGACGAACAGGTACAAAAACTACAACTGAGTTGACACAAATGAATGGTGAAAACATTGTGAAAGAAAAGCAGTTGTCCCATGAAGAGGTTATGTTGAGTGTTTAACTGGTGATAAGCGGCATCGTATTCAGGCTACATGAACACGTTCAAACTGGGTCCATAAAGGATGAGTTTAGGCTTTGTCTCTTACCTTCAATTACATAATTTTTTTTATTACCTTGCTGTCTCGGTCTACATCTACCTCAACTCATCCCTCTCCCTCTTACCAGCCTTCGATAAGCTTTAGCGGTTGTTTTAGGGTTGAAGTGATTGAACTAATACAGTATCTTCTGCAATGTCAAATGAGGCTACAGCATAAATCCGGAGCGAGACAAGTGAATTATTACTGACCCTTCGAATGCATTTTCCGATTTCTTTTATCAAGCAGATGTGTGTTTCCCGACTGTGGTTTCAGTAATCTTGTGTGTCTGTTTGCAAACGCCCCTTCCAAGATGATATGTATCCTGCTGGGGGCATTATCGCATAACCTTGTCCATGACAGAAAATAAAAGGGTGTGTGGCTGTTTGTGTGTTTCCGTGCAAGCGTAGGCAAGGCAGTGTGCGAGTGCATTCATGCATGCATCTACGTGTGATTTACAACAGTGTGAGCGAACTGCCAATAAGCACAGACAGTAGAGGGAGGGAAGGAGGGTTGTGCCTGGCTTACCAAAGATATTCGTGGAATGTCCTTTCTTGGCGAGGGGCTTCAGCTCGTTGTGACCCCAACCGTACTGCCGGTAGCTGTCCCAAGCGTGCTTCATCATCTGAGGAGACAACAGAACAGCACGTTGGTACAGATAAGGAGCCATGAGTGGGACGTCGGAACCAGGAATCCTCCAGCTCTGGAGATTCTTTCTTCAGCTTGGTAAAGACAACTAAATGATGATGTTTAATCAGGCTTCAGTCTTCTGCTTTACATTGACACAATTAAGCAGTTGCGCACACAGAAATTTTAATTACAACAGCTGCTGTTGTTGGAACTATTGGAGCTGCCACAGAAACTAGAGACGCCAATTAATTTAGAATTTTTGTATCTCATTTCGGTGGTTAAAAGCACGATTGTTTCTTCTGTGAAGGCAGAAGTCTAGAAGTGTGAAAGTTTCTTCTTCAGGGCTTCCTCCTATGACCACTTGATGTATATCCAAAATGTACTTTTTACAATGTGAAGGTGTCCAATAATCTCTCAAATTATGGAGAACTCCAAGTCAACTGCGCCTTCTCAATGTGGGGAGACCTTGTTGAAAAACCTCACATGGATAATAAAAACATGCAAAGTCTTGAAAATTTCAATAAAGCATTTTTTTTCTGTACAGTTGCTAGATTTTTAACCGCCTTACGTCAAACTCCACATAACGCTCGAGCTCACACTCAATACATCAACCAATAATGTCTGCTCAATGCATATTTTATACAAAATGTGACATCTCTTCCCACTGACTGTCAGGACATGCAAAAAAATCGCACAGCAAATTGCAGAAAAACTTGGAAAACACAGACTTTTCTCCCATGAAGGACAAGACTGATGACACAGATGGCAACATCTTCTGGCTAAAAGAGAATCTCAAATATGAGGATCATAAATTCAGCACAAACTGAGGATGTATTTTAAAGCAGAATCTTCAGCACATCACTTCTCCCACCTCCTCCTCCCCCTCCATGCATCTGTAGACATTTGTCTGCTGGATAGAACAAAATAACTATCCATTCTTCGTGTGACCTTTGAAGGGAGCCTGCGTGAGACAGGCTAGAGGAGAGCAGCAAGAATAAAAAAACAAAAAAAGAGCAAGAGATTGTGAGATGAGCCCTGACACAGAGGCTGATGCTGAGAAGAGGCGCCCCAGGGCTAACGGAGAGAGATGACACAGCCGAGAATGGAGAGAGAGTGCCAGCTTTTACTGAAGCACGGCCGCTCTTCTTTTCAATTTCTAGCAGTTTTCTCCACTTCCTGCACAGCCTTTTACTCAAGCGACATCGTTAACATCAGGAAAATACATTTCCCGTCTGCATCGCCATGTCAGTGACTGTCTGGTTCCGTGGATGTCTGCAGGATTTCTTGCTCTATATGTCTAGAAATCTGCCTCACGGCTTTCCTATCCATCCATCTGCCAGCCACTCTGACTCTACATGGCTCTTAGCTTATCATATCATCACAGTGATGATGTGGATGCTGACAGAGTGACTGAAGCTCGCACCGATATGCTCCATGACACTCGGGCATTTGTTCAATTGAGCTTCAACTGAGATCGTGAATGTAATTAGGTATCACCACAATACCTGAACAGTTTATGTTAAACTTTGTCACTCCTCTCTTGGAATTTGACCATTTTTAATCATTTTTAGATAACTGCAGGTTTACACTTCCATCTACTTGATTGAAAAACAGCTCGTCTTTTAGTTCTAGTCCCTTTTGTAACCTGAATGAACATTTCTATTTACTAAGAACCTTTTCTTGGTGTATTTACACAAAAGAGGAGAAGCTAAAAAAAAGTGGACAGATGATGACGTCCGAGCTCTTTTGCTGTACGGTGCTGAGACGGTGACTTAAAACTGATTAAATAAATATGAGAATGGCAAGAAGTATGCGAGTCTGGTGAACGTACATAAAAAGGGCTGATATATCAATGAGCCACCTTGTACGACTCGCCTGCCAAACCGTGCCTTTTTCCCTCCATGTTGCCCAAAGCCAGCATGTGAGGATGAGCTTCCTGGTCCTCTTCCAACCTTCCCTCTCCTTGGAGGAGGCATGTGGCCAAGCTAATAAAGACAAGGGCCAGGAGTTTCATTGTGCTCTTGGCCTGGTGGCTTTCCATGACGCACTCCATGCACACACCGAGGCTTATAAATCAAATTAATACACGGTGTGACATGGCCACTTAAGAGTTGGCCGACTTCCTCTGATACGTGTTGATTGGAAGCTTCATCAAATTCTGATTGGCCCATATGCCAAGGACAAGCGCCACAGTGTGGGGTGCCTGACGATGTTGACAAACTGCTTATTTAAAGGACCTTGGAATACTAATTGGACATTAAACCACCAAATTCTTAGATTAATCCTGACAGCTGCTGCCCGCCACGGCTGCAACTCGGGGCCACAAAAAAGGAGCAGAGGAATTTTGTTTGCAGCAGACAAAGCGGTCGATTTACACCACAAACAGGACAGAACAACATCAGCTTCTACCAAAGGAGCAGAGTAAAATTTTGAAGCCAAAAAAAAAAATCTCTCAAATACACACACGGCAAACAGATTGTTGTATTATTCAACTCATCATCTTTTCTGTGGCAGCTGCTCAGAACAGGAGGAAACTGATTGTCCACAGAAAAAATATATATATATTTGACGAAAACTTCTGGAAAGTTGCTGCATCTTCGAATTACATTTATACTGAGTGGGCAGGACAGCAAGAATCCTTTGTTTAAGTTCCACATTCTGGTCAGGTGATGTTTCCAGAGGAACTTTGCCAACTAGTACAGACATGAGAAGGTTGATAATGTCTTCTATGTCACTATTGGGGTGTCTTTCTGCTTTGGAGTTTTTGGCAAAAAAGTCCACTCCATGTCATGATTTATGCATGTGTACAAGTGTCTGCTGCAGCAGAGATCTGTCCAACATCCAATCTCATGGCTGTTTTTCCATTCCGGAGACAGGGCTTTGTTTTTTTTAATCAACAATATCTTATTCAGATAGCATTTGCATGTATGTTGGTACACATTGTGCTTCAGAGAAGACTGACACTTTGACACGAAAAACAAAACAGGGGAGAACAAACAGCTTCTGTTCTGAAAATATGGCCATCTGTGTTGGTCAGTTTGTACATAATCATCTGTTTCAAAGGGCCACAAAAAAACTTAATGATTCATCCCTCAACTATGTGAGAGCTTAAATGAATTAAAAATAACACCACCAAAGACGTTCATCATCCCCTTCCAGGGAGATTTCCTTGTTTCAATGCAGTCCAGTCTCTATTTTCTGCTGAGAATGAATTAATCATGCGACATTATACGCTCGAGCTCACTTTGGAACAAACTGGCAGCCCAGGAGTGGCCCCGTGTTATTAAGGTCAGAGTCTAAGCGAGATTAAAAATCTCTCCTTCCTTCCCCCCATCTTGCCGTCACTTCATGAGCAGAGGAGTGAAACAAGAAGTCTCCAAAGAGGCTGAAAACAGTGTTTCTCTTCCCTATAATACATAATCCTGACCCAGCAACGAAAAGAAGCGACTCATGTTTTGTTCCAACTGGACAAAAGTAAACCACCTGAGTTATTTAAAGGTCGAATTGAGGGAGTGCTCCACCAGCTAATGCTAGAAATTGACCTAAAATCAGTCTTCACTCTCTTTTAACAGCTAAGTTTCATACCTATATTCAAAACCTATACAAAGTCCAAATAGGTGTAAAATTAAATCTTTTCAAAAGTCTAAAAGATCCTGAAACGAGACTAAAGATAGTTCAAAGTGATACATCGTCGCCTAATATTCAGAGGCTGCCTTTGAACGATAATAAGATCAGTTGCAGCACAATAATGCCATCTTAATTCTTTATTTCTGATAAAAGCGACCCACAAATGTGTCTTCCATCGTCATGACAACAAACACCCAACAATAGTAAAATCCTTCAGAGTTTCATTTATACCAAGATTCA
>JASSRZ010000023.1:17432487-17457502 GCA_032164315.1 Malacoctenus gilli | reverse complement strand
AAAAACTATGACAGGGAAAATCTGTCTAAAAAGGCAGAAATGGTTATATGAGGAGAAAACTTCTTGACAAGCTCAAATTGAGGCCACATCATCTCCCAACTTATGCAGAACTGGGGAATTGACGTGAAATTCAAAAAAAATCACAGTTGGTGCGGAGTGGGGAAGAGACACAGGGACGGTCCTTTCAAAATAAAAGGTAGAGAAAGGACTGTGACAGTGATGAGAAAGAAATTAGCGTTTGATCCTAATTATCATTCACACAAAACGCAGTTTAATAATTCTCCCACAATATTTCATGTTGAGCCAACAGAGATGAAAATAAACAGCTAGCAAGTTGCGCAACATCGCCCTGGAAACGGCTCATAAATATTCATAGCGCAACTCAGCATGTCTGACTTTAATTGATAGAAAACATATTTGGCCACGCCATGAAGCCAGTTACAGTGTTTAGAGCTGCGAGAGTGGACGCATGCATTTGTAATGATAGTTTGAACGTGCAGCGTTTACCTTGCAGGGATAATGTGTACATTTTGTACTTCCCACTTTGTGAAGCATCAGTGTGCGGATGCTTATGTTTGTGCAGGTATATTTGTGTCCTCTATTTGAAGGTCTTCCAAACACGTGTACATGTGTGTGTGCGTGTCTTTCCATTGAAGAGGGTCATATCTCCTTGGTTTGCCATCACTGGTCAGCCTGTGAGCCCTCAGTGACGTGCATTTAAATGTGATATTTAGATGGGAGCCTTCATGTGTACATATGAGAAGGAAGCGTGATCAAAGAAAACAAGATGCAGCACCTTTCAACATTTCATTTACGCTCCAGCAGATAGACGAGATATCTTTTGTCATCATGCTGAGGCAAAGTGAACCAAGATCCATCAGTGACCAGACATGGTTCATGATGAAAAACATATAAATTCTTTATGCTTTATATGTGGGATACTTCTTTCTGACTCAAGATTGACAAGTCTGATGTTTCGAGGGTTTCTGCAGTTTTCCAAGCAGGAACAGTGGTTGAAGCATACATCAAACCTGGTTGCACCAGGCCAGAAGTCAAAGGCACAGAAGCACAAAACTGTGGTGACGATTTGATGAAAATTTTTGCCATCCTCCACAATGTCCACACTGGCCGCTTGGCCTGAAATGAGGGGAAATGGACCCAGTTCCTTCTCATGTCCACCCCCAAAAGACAAAGTCTTCCACACTGCACTCTGAATCAACCCTGCCGATACGAAGTCATCAGAAAAGCTTCTGGATGTGACCGGTCTCAGTGTAGTAACTGAAGTCTGTAGAGTAGAGGGTGAAGCAAAAAGGGGAGAGGACAGTCACCCAAGGGGCCCCACTGCTGCTGACCACCAACAAACAGTCCTGCAGGCGCCTGTGTTGCAGTCTGCCATTCAGGTAGTCAACAATCCAGGACAAGAGGGGGCCATCCACCTGCATCAACGTCAGCCCCTGGCTCAGCAGAGCCGGCCTGAAGGTGCTGAAGGCACTGGAGAAGTCGAAGAAGGTGACTCTCACAGCCGGTGCGCTGGTGGCAAGTAGAATATTTTTCAAGTGTACACTGTGACGTGTTGGGAAATGTTTTGCATCATTGTGAAACTATGAAGCAGCAATGAATGGTGCAACGAATCAGGTAGGATAAGTGAAATCCTGCATTGTAAAGAAAATTGAAATCAAGCATGGACAGCTGCACCTTCAATATCAGCTGTTTGAGTCATGTCAAGCCACGGTTCATCCTTTCCAGTTTTTAATCAACTTTTCCGCTTGCCTCCGGGATTTTAAAAATCCGTGGCATCATGAAATCTGCCGCATGCTAAAGATCACCGCTTTCCATGGAAACTGGATGGAAGCAGCAGTTGTCCTGCTGCCTGCTGAGATGTCTGAGGCAAGAGATTTTTTTTTCTAAAGCTTGGGGAACACGGGATGCTGGCGGGGGGGGCCGCTTGAGCTTGATGCTGCGTAACCATGGCAACAGACACACACTGAACACATACACACACCAATACATTTAAAACAGAGGTCACAGACGGCAAGTAAACGCTTAATTACCTAATTGACTCATTCGAGTAAGACTGCTGTGTTATTAGGAACTGTGCAGAGCCTGAATGCAGTCCCACTGCAGAGGGAAATACACACATGGAGGCTGCTTTTGCAGACTGAAACTGACAGTTACAAGGTGGCCGGCTACACAGAATACAGATGCACCAAGAAAAAAAAAGGAATACCTTTCAAAGTCCATCATTTTATACTCACGTGTTTCAAGCACATCGTTTAAGTTTGTTATTATTATGGACTTCCTCTTCAATACATAATCTGATATTTTGGATGTGTTTCGGGATGTGAAGACTTGGCTGCAGGGACTCTACGAACAGACTAAATGAATTGGTTGCTAAATGAAAGCTGCAAGACATGCACAAAACATTGCAAGTTGCTCATTCTTGGGATTTCGACTTGGAAAAGAAACATGTGATAAATTGTGTTTCCATGCAATATGCATCCGCGCTCTGTCTGTCAGCCAATTTGGCCAATGAAATCGGGCCGACAGCAGTCAGATATTGTCGCTCGCACAGAGTGACATACTTTCCAATCAGGAAATTAATGTTCCAATGCCTCGCAGAGTCATTCAGTGATTTATTTTGGGGGGGCAAAAAGATGGGTAAATTTCTTTCTTCTTTATACGCATGCAACAAATTGACGTCCTCTTTTCAGGACTCTTAATGAAGGACTGAGGTGTCTCGAGAGGACAGGTAAGACTTGTGTACAGGAGCCAAGGCCTGCAATGAATAATTCAAGGAAACAAACCACTTCGCTGTCACACAGGTGTTCATCTCCTTGACAAACCCATGAAAAACTAAATCAACCAGTGACAGCCAAGAGCTCATTCGAGGTTTCACCGCTGCTGCCGAGCTATTCGCTCCTCTGGAGCAGTCTGTTGAGCGCAGAGCGATAGAGGGGCCATCTGCATGCGTTAATAGCTGCGTATTCTCCAGAGAGGCAGAGCAAGGAACAAAAACAAGTGGTGGCAAGGGAGGTTTAAAATGTGCTGAAGTATGGTCCGAAGATAAATCAATGTGAGCAGATTACAATAAAATCAGGACAGGCATCACACACACGAATGCAGCCAAATGACAAAAGCTACATAAATATATTTATGAAAGCCAGAAATGTGGGTTTTTTAAAAAATAATAATTAAAGAGTGTAAATCCGAACTAATTAAACCAAGCTTTCGATATGTCATCACTTTACCTCCCACTTTATTCCGAAGCTAATGATGTTCAGTAATGGTGTCTGAAACGAAGTATGTCTGCTGTTGTTGAGGCCACGGTATCGGCTGCTTAATGAAATGTTGCTTTCGTCTCAGTGATGAGACTATTGAGGTCCGTTTTGTGAAAAACATCTGATCGAAAAGCTGAGAATTACCTATTAGAAGTTCGTGTTTGTTTAGACATAAGTTGTTTATCAATCAAACTGCTGCTACAGTTTGGAGAGAACAGAGGTGGACTGGAGGTGAATATTAGGAATAAATACAGAGAAAAAGTACCCTCAAGGGGATCAATAAAGGTCACAACCCAAACAGTAAACCATTAGAGCAATTTCTGACTCAAATTGCTGATGCAAAGTTTGTTGATTGAATTGAAAATAGCTCGACTTGCCTCTGCATTTATGGATACAATGACAGTTTTCCCTTTACAAACACAAGACAGAAAAAGGGTTGTCCAAGCGTGCAGGCAAGTCAAGCCTGCATCATGTGCTATTCCTGCGGGAGCTCCACGGTTTATCTCATGTGAGCACTAAGTGTTTGACTCTTGTGTCCTGTGAGCCTGAACACACAAAGAGTGAAGCTCCGTTTGGAGGTTGGTATGGGAGCCATATATCTGCTCCTGCTGAGCATTAGCTTGCGGGGTTTCCTTCAACATGAACCATCAGACACACTTCTACTCGTCCTGCTTTTTCCCATGACCCAGTTGGCTCAAATGGAGGCTGCAAAGCTGTACATGCAGCAGATCTCCCAGGCTTAACTGAGGGTGTGTAATAGCATCCTCTCCCTCCGATTCTCTCTCTCTCTCTCGCTCTCTCTCTTGCCCACACACACGCACACACAGTTCTTTAACCTCAAATTTCATTTCAATTTTTCTCCTGTGCTCACTCTTGTTGTATTCCTGCCCTCCATCTATCCCAGTCTTTTCTCAAATCATTTCTCTGAAAACTCATTCCTCCCACTTGTCGAGTCTTGCGTTAGTTTTCAGGTTCTTTCTCGACTTTTCTGCCTGAAAGTTCCAAAAAACAACATTAAAACCAGATCATGCAAATGCATCTTCCACTGAGAGCTGATTCCTCGTTCTCTATTTGCATATCTCTTCCTCTTACATGTGTACAAAGGCATACACAATGCAGCCATCTTTCTCAGTGTATGTTCGCGGTGCACACCTGAGCCCACAGGGTTGTAGGCATTTTGAAAATCAGCCCTTTTTGACCCATATCACGGATGCTTAACTAATGCCTTCAATGCAAACACTGGATTCTATTTATTGCATTTAGCACAGGCCAACCATGAAAGAATTGGCCACTGATTTTTTTTTTGTGAAAAGTATAAAATGGGAAAGTTCAATGATTGGAAAGTACCATTAATTCTTGCAAGTTCTCCTGCATGGGTACATGGTTCTAGGATCCATTTTCCTGCCCATAGTGCTTCACACCAGGGAAGGCTGATCGGGATGTCAAAAATATTCACACATTCATTTAGCTCAGTTCATGTTCACACCTCATCGTGTAGTTACAGCAGCTTATTTTTATGGGGGCATTAATGCATGAAAGAGGAAACACAACATAACCCTCTCACACAGTACACGAAGCGCACCAGAGTTCACTTGCAAGTGTAACAAGGCCTGTGTTTCGTTTTTGACTTCGGACACGCTTTCATAACTGGTGGGAGAGAAGTCTAAGAGGTGGCAATAGGGCAGACTCGTATTTACATGAAAACGGCATCGAAGTTCTAAGGCTAAACTAAGCAAATTACAATATATGAAACCTCTTTCACCACCTTCTCAATTATACAACATTTATCATTTCATTATGAATACAATTTCGCAAAAAAACCCGTTCCAAAAACTGCAAACTAATAACTGGCAAACTTTGAAGCCAAGTTTCTGAGAGAAAAACCTTAGTCTCAAAGTAATCAAACCCGTTTGTCGTAGTTGACAAAGTCACCTTTACTCAGGCTTTCTGGTGAAGTCACATGGAAGATCAACACAAAGACACGAGAATGGAAAAAACTACCACCGCCACTGCCCAAAGGGACAATCCCTGGTAAGGCTCAGTATGTGTGGTTGCACTCGTTTTCAAAAAGTGGGGCTGAAATGGCCATTGGATCCAGAAAAGGTTTATTGGAAATTCAAGCCCAGAAACCTGAGGGCCAATTCTCAATTTGGCGTTGAGCGATCTCACTTTGATCCCGTTGCTTTAAACTGACAGGGAGCCATTGTGGAGCAGAGCTGCAGCTCCAGTATTTGGCAGGGCAGGGATTTGGTGAGGAGCTTTGTAGTGAAACATGGTCACGTCGTCCCTGAGGAGCCAGAGCCTCTCTTCCTCTGCATTTCACTGTCACTCTTTCTACTCCCCGATTTTGTTTCTTTTATGGACTCTGTCTCTTTGCATTCTTCTTGTTACTAAGAGCCTTGTCCGCTGCACTTGTGCAAACCAATTCAAACAAGTGTCCTTCGCCTCTCTTTTGGTTTTTCCCTGCCTTTCAAGAGGTCTTGTCGCCACTGCAGCACCGCACTGAGTGATGATGAATGGGGACAGGGTAAGGCACACTCCCACTGAGCACGAGTGAAGTTGCGCAAACTTCACTGTTTACACATATGCACAGACAGCCTCAAAATTGGATGCAATTTTCCCTGAACAATTTCATCAACATTTTTGTCTGGCGACAGCAGCTAGCAGAATTGACAAGTGGCAGTGACTTTCACTTTTATTGTCCCCGTCAGGATTTGATAAAGCACTGCATTGAAACAGCGATTTTCTAAGTCTGCACAAGTTGTTCCATCAGTGAGACCAATCAGCAGCTTTTCAATGATTGCCTCCCAGGTTTGCTCAACTTTGTTTTGGGCTTTTCATTCGATGACAGTTCCTAATTCTAATACCTCTTCACCCGGTAGAATGAAGCAAAATTGATTTTTGGCTTCACATTGCGATGTCGGCAAACTGGAGGCCGCTGTTTGACCATATGATGCCTCAGGAACTTTATGTCATCTTGGCACCACAAACAGTCCCTCGTGGTTCAAGTGGTTACCTGATTGCAAAGCGAAATGGCCAAAACTTAAAGGCAAAACAGGGCAAATTTGCATCTTTAGCATCTTCCAAGGCAGAGGCCTTTCATGAAGAAAGGGTTGAAATGAGGTGGAAAATTAGGAAACCTAACAGTTTTGATACCAACTGAGAGACGTCCTATCCAACAGAGGGAGAATCAAGAGAATACTTCCAACAAGCGATTCTCTGTGACTTTGCACCTTCAGTTTATCTAACAGAACCCAAACAGTGGAAGGACAGAATGAACCAATTGGCAAGAAAAACACCCACTGAATGAAAAAAGAAAGCAAACCATCGAACCCCTGATTTACATCTAATCTGAGCACCTGCAGCTGTGTGGTATGGCCAGAAAAACATTATGATCACGTGAAAAAAAAGAAAATTAAACAAGAGACAGGAAATGAGATACACAGAGAGCAGACCAGATAAAAAACAGCAGCATTAATGAGGAGATTACAGATGATGGAAGTCCACTCTTCATTCTGCAGCCTGTAATGCCCACCAGATGAAATCTCTCAACAACAAATTAATTAGGGTTGGTGTTAGTGAAATTACCATGAACATTACTCTGAAAGACGTATTTATATTTGATGCTACTCTCCATGGATTAATATCTATTCAGAGAAAAAATGCTGTTTTTTATTGGCTTGATAAAAAAAAAAAAAACTGCCAGTACTGAAGAGAAGAACATCAATGAAAATAACAACTTGCATGCAACATTCATGTCCCCTGTGGTTTCATATCCCTGACAAAATACGTTCAACTGTCAACAGTTTTTTTTTTTTTTTACTTCTTTTTAAATTACCCAGAATATGTCACGGTTTAGAGACGCACTGTGGTTAGAAGATATCAACATCCTGGCTGCAAGTTAGGTTTGAAAAATACAATTCAGAGATGACAAATGTTTGTTGCAGCTGGAAAATACAAAGTACTATGCAGGACAATTATTTTTGAGGGAATGCCAAGGTAAAAATAGCATGTTACTTCAGCTGTAATTGTCCACTCTGGGATGGGCTGACAAAGAAATAGAAGAATGGATAGGAATGGATTTGATTTGAAAAAACAGTAGTTAAATGTTTTTTAAAAATTGCGCCTGTTCATCTTAAAGAAGAAACACCTGCAGCTGACAAACCAACCATAGTACAGCACTTCTCATAGCAAGGGAATATTACATATATTCACATCTTGGAACACCCCGTTCAGAAAAATTTGACTCTCAGCTCATTTCACTAAATCCCAAAGAATGGCTTCAAATTGTATAATGTCTAACATGATGGATGTGCAAGGAGCCACTTTTACGTTGAAAAGGTACGTTTGCACCAAACGCTATTTCTACAGAATGTACAGAATGGATCGCTTCATGAGCCCTCATCAACGACTGCAGAGGTTAGGTATTGTTACACAGCAGAGCCAGCCCGACAGAGTATGCAATTGTGTGTGTGATGGGGTGAACTACACTTACAAGCTTGTGCTCCTTTAGCCGCACTGAGAGGGTTATAAATAGAGAAAAACACACACACACACACGCGTGCACACACATATTTTTTCGCCTGACAGGCGAATGAAGCGTGAACATGCAGAAATGATATCTGAGATCATACTAAATGTGATAAATAAGTGCTTTCTGATGTTGGTCCAGGACCTTAAATTTGATCTGCTGGGCTGTGATGCTGATTTATGGCCAAGCCAGAGTATAGAAGCAGAGCTGCAGCCCAGCAACACTAACAATAACTGGCAAGGCAATAAGTGGTAACCAGTTACTTGCGGTCACAGCACTGAGGTCCATTATCAGAGGGGATGCAATGAAATGACTGAACATTTCAATCTACTTTTGGCTGTTTTTGCATCATGAGTCTCTGGCCACCGCAGCAAGAAAATGAACATTTTGTAGTACGAGTGGTAAAATGAGACTGTTTACTGAGGGACCATTTTATTGATTTTAACCCAAACTGGCAGGCCACATGATAGTCTTGTGGTTGGTGCTCTTGCCTCACAGGGAGAAGGTCCCGAGTTCAATCCATTGCGTGCCGTTTCTGAGAAGTTTGCATGTTCCCCCGTACCAAGGTTATTGTCAATTGTTAAGGTCTATTGCTGACTGTTATTTGTCCACAAGTGTTGTTGGACTTGTATCGGATTGATGTCTGTCTATGTGTGAATGTACTGAATCCACTTTGTTCAAAGTAAGTTTGCCTGCTTCTCCGAGGTTTAAGTGTTTCGACGTATTCAGAAAACTCCTGAAGAACCGGGTGCAAAGAGGTTTATGCACAACTGGAAATGAGCCATCGGCATCCATCTCAAGCACAGCCACACATGAATCTCACTTTTTCATCTTGTCAATTAGCAGAGGAATCAAAGCCATAGTTCACATTGTGCTTGCCAGCAGACGCAGACACATCGTCTCATCAGTTTCAACACGTATCCTTAAATTGTACTGCTGTCATAGAATGCATCTTTCACTCCCGCCAGCAAAATCAAACAGGTTCCCGTGTCGATTAAAAATATACCTGCCTGAAAAAACTCAATATTTTTACAACACTTTCTCTTTTTCTGTAAAAACTGGAAATTCTATTTTGCCACACATGTATCACTTGAAACTACATTTGATTTTTTTCACTGCTTTCTGTAAACTGTTTTTTCCTACCAGAGAATGCACCAGAATGCGCCACAGAGCGTGCAATTCCTAAAGGCTCACCACCCCAAATAAAATTGCTTGTTTCTGATTTCAAATGTAGTGAAAGCACTGCAAGATAGTTGAGTGGTAAAATGCATGCAGGGAGTGTCCAGTATACACAGAGCCTGTTTATTAGGCAGTCCTCTCACACTGCCAAGGCTTGAAATCAAACCTGGACTCACAAATCTCACCACTTGCTGATCCAATATTGCTCAATTAGCACAGTTGGACTCCTGAAGCCTGAACCCAACCTCCAGCCCGATACAGACATATCAAGCAACCCTATTATGGCCAAACCCTCTAATTAATCTGCAGATTAATGTGCTATCCCAACCACAGGAGGTAATCCATACAGATTACGGATTACCTGCAATCCGCGATAACACTACTGCCAGGTCACAGGTGAAGGTTTGCTGAGAACATCACCCAACAGTGGATCTGTAACTGACCCCCTACAAGTACCAACCAGTCCGAGTAACATACTCGTTGCCTCATATTTTCAAAAGTGGTTTTAAAACTGTGATATTTCCACTTGTTAAGGACTACACTTTTGTTTAACACCTTAAAGAGAAAACATTGATTTGAAACGTGATTGAAAAATTCAACTTTCTGTTAATTTGTTGGGAGTGAAGAAAACAAAACTGCAAATTCAAAGGAGAATAAAAAAGTATGATCCTTTCAGCTTTGAGTGGGACTTTAATGTTTTTATTCTCTTTGGTCTCAGTATTATACATATTTGAATGAGCTTTTATTAAAACTAACTATCATCTTTTCATTGAACGACTTTCTCTGATATCCAATTTGATTCATTCCCGCTCACCTAAAACTTGACTTATTTAGTGTTTTTGGACATTAGTCCCAAGGCATTAAGCTACATGCATGACTGTGTGTGTGTACGTTTCTGAGTAGTCGTAATGCTTGTAATGTCTTTGTTATTGTAATGGGAAGCACTTTGGGATGCAATTAACAGTTCAAAAACTGCTTTATAAATATATTTGGATTAATTATTCTACTGAATTACTCGTTGGAACAAACGTTAAAAGGTTATTGAGTTTTCCTGTCTAACATTTTTCTCCAAAATGAAATAGCTTGTCTATCCCTGTAAAATCAAACAACCGTCACAAACAGAGGAGGAAAAAATGTAGAAAGAGCTTTATCGCACAAACAGTCTGAAAGCAAGTTGTAGATCAACGCTTCAAGCAGTAATGTCACAGAACGGCACGAGAGTCGGCCCATGAGTAAATGTGTTCGGAGCTGCAAGCACAAATCAAGATGCAAACTACAATGTTGGGGGAAAAAAAGGAGATTTTCTTTAAAACAAGACAAGCAACAAAATTATGGGTTTTTTTTCTGGCAGACGGACACAACGCAAAACACTCCTTTTTCTTGCATTCAGGCAAGTGGAGCTATTATTGGCTTCTCAAATATGAACTAAAACAGATGGATTACCTGTCAGCAAACGTACAGATAACCTCTGCACTCTAAAAAAGCTTCTCTAAAGCCGTTAACAGGTTGAACCTGTGAGCGGAGAGCTGGATCTGTGAGGCTTTTTGTGGCCAAACAAAGCAAAGGTGATATTATTACGAGGCAGTCGGTGTTCCTGAGGGTCTTTTTAAATGTTAGCGTGCCTCATTTTCCTGGGGCAGTGTGAACTCTGGTCCTCTGGTGCACACAATGATGGCTTTAGGAACAGCAGAGGCAGCCGGCCCAAGAAAAAAAGCAAACTTAACACATTCCCAGAAGGTGCAGTCAATGGATACAATAGGAGGGCATGTATAAATAAGGCACAAGGGCTTTTCTTCTGCCTTTGTCTTTTGATTCCAATTGATTTCAGTAGATCTTTGGCCTGTCAACCCTACTAAAACCTCCCACTGTAAATCACAGGAACACCTGAGTGACTTTATTAACAAACACATTTTAAGAGGCCACTTTAAAACACACCATCCTAAATCAAGCATGTGGCATCTTTAAAAAAACAAAGTGGAGATCTGTGACATGAGACCACAAAACGGGAGACAAAAAAGATCAAACGAGCCACGTAACTTCTATGTATGTTCACATTAAATTACTCTTTTGTGTAGCAGGATACTGATATATGAGCATCACACACAAAACATCAGCAAGTTGGAAAATAACAGATGTCTTATAAGAAGTTTCCAGAAATCTAAAACACAATTTAACATCAACTGTTATCATGTGGGAGATGTACACGTGTCTCATATTGAGCTCGAGATTGAGGCGGTATGATAACGGTAAAACATACGACGAAGCTGTCAAGTTACGCAAATGAGCGCGACTCTGCATGCCTCCACAGTCCGTCGGTCTGTCCCGCTCAGCTCGCTGCTTCTTTCCGTTGCCTTTGCAGAAGCAGGAACATCTCCAGGCCATCCACTTTGTGGAAAAGCACATGTAATTCCAGCTGTAACTCACAGCTGTACTCCGGCTTAGCATTGTTCTGTCTGTCTTGCTGAAAAACAGCAATTATTTTAAGCAGACAGCATCCTGAGGACTAAAAGGCTTTTCAGAGCAGAAATTACAGTGAAAGAGGCAGAAAAGCTCAGGGGCCCCTGCTGGAGCAACGACTCTTCACACTTCTCCCCAAGCACTCTGAGTTAGCAGCCTCAGTTACCTGCATGGATCATTTTCACCATACATTTGTCATGCTTGTGCACCACATGAACTTCCTGTACATGCAAGCACACAGAATGGTTTAAGGCAGTGGTTGGCGACAATTATTTTTTGCTTCTGTAAGTGGGTCTTCTGTTCTCATTTATGTCACAAAATAGCTTTTCGTATATGATTGGCTTATTTTGAATGGGTGAAATATGTTTATATTGGAATTGTTACAGGACAGAACTGTAATTATGATAATGTGATGTGACAGAAACTTTTAGCTGGCTGTGAATGGTAGTTATCTGTCCCCCAAAAAATAGCTCAGACACTTGTAGATTTGTAGTTGATTTTGCAAATGAAAAGTTTCACAACATGTTAGCTGGAAACCAGCCACGCAGACAGAAAACTGCGATAACGAGGGATTTTGCTGCGAAAACGTTCGCGTGTCTCGGGTGGTGACAAGCAGCAATTTCCAACCCTGTTTAAGCAGTGACTGAATGCTCTAGTTCACCAAGTTCAAGCACATCTGCCCACAGGACAGCACCCAAGAAACCGAGACTGAGGTGGTCCTTTTCCAACAATCCCTCCCAAGGGAGACACAAAGAGTGAGAATATTCAGCGGAGGAGTCACACCTGCATGAATGAATGGATCATCGAAGAGAACAACTCAGCAACTGTGCTAATGTGTAACCAAGCACTTATGAGGACAAGCATCAAACTACATATTCCGCCACACCCCTGAATAACAAGGCACACTGAAAAGGCTTCACACAATAGATTAAGGCTGGGTTGTGACACACAGAGGCCAATTTTACTGACAGTTAAACCTACTGGTGATTTGAGGCAACAGACGTGATTTGACACCCCAGTCGTTTTTGTGTGTCAATGCCAAGTATAACTAACCAAACTGAGCAAAATAATTATATTTAGGTGATTTTCTAGCAAGAATTTCAAGAAAAAAACAAGTGGCTGTTCTTACTTGTGTCTGTGCTCATCGTGTCCCCCTTGTCCGTGTATGACCACCTGTCCCGAGGCGTGCTTCCCCTCCTTAGGTGTGTCAATATGAGGGATGAGCACATCCTCCAAGCCCAGGTCGAAGCGCTTGTGCTTGGAGTTGTCCGGGAGGAAAAAGAAGGCCCCGAAGCATAAGGTGATGAAGGCACTGAGAATGAGGAGAAGGATAAACTTCTCCGACAGCCTCAACGTAGCCCTGTGATGTGGGAATGAGGAGGCACCTGGGGACAGGGTGGGTATCCTGCGGCCCGAAAGCGGCAGCAGAGCCGGCGTCGTCATGTTTGGATGATTGAAACGCACTTTTTCTCGGAGGCTGACGGGTGAGAGGGAAGGAGGAAGGGGAGGTCTGGGGTGGGTGGGTGGGCTTTACGGGTGCTACAGGTGTTGTTGTAGCAGCATGCACCGGCTGCTTGACTTTATTATCTCATCCCTGCTTCGGTAAGTCCAGAATCCAAAAAAGGTCGAGGTCCCTCAGTGAAGGAGTGACGAGTCAGCAGGAAAACGTTCATGGCGACTCTGCAGGTGAAGGACAAGACAAAAAAAAGACACGTTAGAGGGATAACGTCAGTGAATAAGTGCTGTCAGAGAAAAACCATTTAGAGCTTAGTTACTGGAGACCTGCCACCATTTTGGAAAAAAAAAACCCTTGTCTTTTTCCTCCCTCTCATTTCATCCACTCTCTCCTCCACAGAGACCGTCAGCACTCTGTGAGGCCCTTTATACTCCTTCCTTTGGTTGTCATTTCTCCACCTCGGCAGCATGTCCCTCGTAACCACTAGCATCATCCCAGTGAGCACTCCCTGACAGGCCTCTATTGAGCCTAACAGCTCAGAATTACAATCAAACACATGCTGACAGCCCCCCCCCCCAAAATATGCCGTGTCATATATCTAGGTGATAACTGAAATATTAAAGAGTAATAAACAATTCTCTCGCAACATGTCATCTTCGAATAAATCTTTCCTTTTGTCCAACTCGCATAAAAACAGTTAATCCTTTGGCCATGAGAGGAATGACAAAATTTATTTTTCCCTGGAGGCTTTAAGGGTATCAGGAGGCTGCGTTATATCTGCGTGATCAACTGCAAACCAGCTTTCTAAAGCGCTGTAAATACATCGTGCCTTCAGCCTTCTTATGATGAAAAAATGCCTGAAATGAATGGTTGAGATCGGCCCCCTTTGCTATTCGCGTCCACCGGAGTCGACTGGAATAACAATTCACAGTTGTTTGGCAAAGCTTGGCACATAAAAAAGAGAAAGAAGGGAGGAGGAGGAGGCTGTTTGCGCCTGTGCTGCATTACATGTGAATCTCTCCATCATACACAAGTACGTCTGCAAGCATGCAGACAAAAAAGAGCTTGTGGGAAGAAGAGAACGATGTTAAAGGGTGGATGCGTTCAAGCACCGAGTCAAAAGGATCAGAAGCCAGCAGCGTGTTATTAACGCCCTGTAGAGTCAAACTAGCCTGCTTTATGTTTACCCTGTCGGAGGCTGCTCGCTCCTGTGCTGCATTACATGTGAATCTCTCCATCATACACACTCGTGAATCTGAGCTTCAAGGTAAAACAGACAGCTGGAGGGGAGGAACAAACACATGCAAGAATGGATGAAATACAGCCAACAAAAGCCAATAAAAGCACAACGACGCCCTGTCGCGTCCAACTAGCCTGCTTTATGTTCACTCCGTAGTTTTCCGTGCAGCTACGATGTCTCAGCGTCCTCACACTGATACCAAGTTCATTTTTTTCTGACACTCTGCGTGAGCTGATTAGCCGAAACAAAATGCTAGCTAACTGGCGAGCCAGCTAACTTATATTGATAGAATGAGCTAGCCGGAAAAAAACCCGCAATGAGAGCAATAAATGGCCACGCAGGGACATCATTGGCAGATACAAATTCGCCCCAAGCAAGCGCTCGGAGACGGTCTAAATACACTGTTGCAGGGTAAAGGCGTCCAAGCACAGCCTTCGAGCTGTTTAGCTACGTTGCTAACGCTAGGCTAGCTGGTCAGCGGACTGACAGAGGCGGTCTCCGGTGCTGCATCACCACCTTTTCTCATTTGCTCGGTGAAAATCGACGCCAGTCGGGGCTCCCGCTCCGCCGTTGGAAAGCGCAAGAAGGAGATGGTGGCGAAGGAGGAGAAGTGGCGGTGGCAGGTGTCCTCATGTCCACACTGGAAAATTAAAATGTCCCACAGAGCCGCCGGGGACTCGCCGTCGGTCTCGCCGTCAGTTCACAGCCACACAGCGTCACAGCTCCGCGGACTGCTGCTGCTGCCGAGGGAAGGAGGTGATGATGATAACCGGCCGCTCTGGTGGACTGCAGCGACGGACTGACGGAGCTCCGCTGCTGCCACTGCTCGGAGATCCAGCATCAACTACTCAGCCTGCCCGAGTTAGGGACTGTCGGACAATTACGCTGCGTCGAGTCCCAGTAAGGGACCAACTGAAAAACATTGAATTAAAAAAAGCGTTGGAGCTTCATTTGTGATATGCATAAAAACGAGAGAGGGTGTGTAGCAGTTTGTGCAAATGGAGTCAATCGTCCGTAAGGGTGAATCTGATTGTGACCCTCTGTTTGGTCTGTCCAGGATACACCCTGTTATTGCTCAGACTTAGCTGTGATTGGCTCACAGAAGCCCCCCAAACTGCTTTCAAGTTGTTCTTTGCGCAGTTTTTTTTCTCCTGTGAACTTCAAATCACTTGAGTGGAGGGAGCAAGAGAGAATGGTATTAAACAAAGAGGTCTTTGTAAGTATCATTAGGCTAATAAGGATATCTCAGCACTGTCGTCTTACACACTTAAAGAGATTTTATGGGACGGCAAAGCACAAAATGTCCTCTGGTTCTTTTCTCAATCTTCCCAGCTCTAAAGAGGAACAATTTAATTTGAACAGAAAGTAAAGAGGTTTTTTTTCAACATTTGCTACAGTCGAACTATATTCGGAAAGCAGTTAGCCGAAGAAAACCTAGCCTTCTTTTCACCAAATTAAACTGAGAGCAGAGTACTTTTTTAAGGGATGCAGGGAGAAAACCTGAGTTAAACAGTACACATAGATTCCAAACATTAAAAAATGAAGACACAACACAATTAAATATATTCATCACTCGTTTGTTTGGTTGTTTGTATTGAATCCTTGTCTGTGGCTGCATGTGAATTCAGGCCAAGTGTGAAAAAAGGTCACAAGAGGAAAGGGAAGTTTACACAGACACAACTGACAAGCTGTAATCAGCAGGAAACAGGATACCTAAAAATGGAAAAGGAGATATGTGAACCACAAAGAACAATTTTAAAAAAAAGCTTACCTACTTTGCAAGTTGCTGGTTAAAGTCCTGTGAGATTAGTTTAATTTCATAAAGTTACTGAGCTAGCCGCAGCTCGATCAGTTCTGTAATGCCACTATATACCACAAGAGGGAGCAATTCGTCCTTTGCATCAGAAAAAAGAAGGCAGCAGGTGCAGATGTGTTTCAAGAACAGTTCAACCGTGTTGAAACGCTCAGAAAAGTGACTCTCTACTGCCTCTAGTGCACAAAAGAGGCGTCATTGAACCGCACCTGCCAGATTTTCAGAAATAACCAAATTATATTAGTCTGACAAATGACTGATGACGGAAAAAGACACGTTGAAAGTAAAAATCTAGTTGCAGTCTTGCGTTCTGGCACAACTTGAGGCAGTTCGAGCCACTACACCGTCAAAATCCCACAAAAAATAGATGGTTGCTGCCCTAAATTGAGTAATCTTATCAGCTGCAGGGTCCTTTATCAAATGTAGCATGGGTTTGTGTTGCCAGGAAGGACACAGTTTATCATATTAGTCCCCGCTGTACACTGAGCACTTTCCTCCTTTTTTGGCCCTGACAACGGGTGCTCTGTCTTCTTTTTTCTGCAGGAGGAAACCGCCAAACACAAGACAGGTGTCATTTTGCTTTCACGAGCGTTTCTTCCACTCTCGGAGCAGTTTTCCCTTCGCCCTGGCCAAGAGTGCAACTCCCAGCCAAGCACTCGCTCGGCTCTCTCTGCAAGCGAAGGGTGTAATTTGTTAGGAACCTCTGCGATGACACTTCTCCTGCTGCTGAATCGCTGGCTTCCCCGCGCTGTGACTTGGGAAGAGAGACACAAACCTGTGCCACAAACTCAGGCGACTGAGATTTCTTCCACCGTGTTGTGTCTCAGAGTGCCGAACTCCAGTCTGTCATTCCAGCAGAGCGGCAGCAGTGCACAAAGTAACCACATGAACATACAACCCACCACTTCAACTTAAGTACACGTCGCACAGAAATGGATAATAGAGGGCCAGAGCTGGTTCTCGAGCAGTGAAAGCGGGACATCCGACCAGGAAAGTTGGCCATGTGGCACTGATCTGACCCGCTGTTGAGCCTGTTTCTGTAGCAGAAAGAGTGAAACTGTTCACTGTGAGGTCTGTGTGACTATTAGCTGCTCTTTCATGACACAGTGTGAGCACAAAATCTGAACTCGGTCTCGTTTCCTTCTTTAGTATCACTTCAGCATGAGTGGGTTCGTCATAGCAGGGCAAGACAACCTCATCCGTATTTAGTAGGAGATCCAGGCCATACTCAGTCAACCGTGATGTTGCTTTGAATGTAGACATTTTATCGCATTACACGGATGCCTTCTCTGTGTTTTATCTCTTGCAATAATAAAGGATTAAATCATCTTTAAGTGAGCTGTTTACATCTCCTCCAAGATTGTAGGATTGCTGCTGTTTTTGAGCGATATCTGCATGATGTTTCTACAAACGTTGGGAACAGCTTGGGAGTTCAGCGTCTTGTCCAAGGACACCTCAGCACACGATCAAAGCAAAACAAGGGATTGAACTGCACACGTTTGGATTTGGAGGCTGACCCGCTTGGCCAAACCTTCACAGCTGCGGAACAACGAATTGTTTTTTACACTTTGCAAGGTCAAACTGGGCCAGATCAGCAAATATGGTCATCGTGCAGCCTGTTGAGTTCTTTTCCTTGGAAATTTCTTGTTAGTTCCTCGCAAATCAAAGCAGCGTGCACCTCATTACTGAACGGGAATCAGAGTGAATAAACAGGATTACACTGCAAAGAAGTGCTCCCCAGCCGCTCTCCTCACTGAGGCTCCTGTGTTCGGAGCGGAGGATTGTATTTCTTTTGTCTTTCACTGTGACCGCTCGACGCTGAAGCTGAGCAGGCAGTAAGTCCTCACGCTGACACCGTGCGCGCCAGCGACCAAAGTGAGAGCTCCTCTGACAGCCCATCTATCCACGTATGAAGCCCGTCCGCAAAGACAGTGACGCCCTTCTGCTGAGTGCGGAGGCAGCAAACCGCCGCCTCCAGCAGCCGGTCCTTGAGCTTCCACCGCCTTTGGCCTTGCCCGCCACAGCGGAAACGGGGCCACGGGGGCGTGTGATATACAGGACAGCCCCCTCAGTGAGTGAATTAGGGGCAGCCACTGTCAAGTCCTCCCAATGGCGAGACGCCGCTGTGAGTCACCCTCGCAGCTCGCCGAGGAGTGCTGGGTGGACTCGGTGCCAGCGCTGGTGTGGGTGCACGGAGACACACAAAAAGAAACCCCCAGAAGAGCTGAGCGGGCACAAAAAGGCTGACAGTTTCCAAATCGCGGCCAAGCTGCAGAGAAAGAGGGTGTGTGGCAGTGAGAGAAAGGAGGGTGTCCTTTGCTTCAGTGCATCTTTGATTATCATTGTCGGGGGGATGGATGGTCGGACGGGGAGGGATTTATCACAAAATTTCACACCCACAAAGAGCGCTGCTGCAAAGACAGAAACAGCTATCCTGCCCCCCCCCCCTTGTGCGCTCAAAGGAAGAATAACAGAGAGAAAGAGCGAGGTGCTGTAAACACAATCAAAAGCCACCTATTCTTCATCCACTTGCTTGCCAAGCGTAAACAGGGTCTCAAATCTCTGAACGACATGCAACCTGTCAGCGCGAGGGCAAGGTCGGCCATAACCTCTGGCTCTGTTGGACAGTGCCAGTGTGTGTGTGTGTGTGTTTGTGTTTTTTTTTCTTCCTGGAGGGGAAGTGTTTGCCTGAAGTGTTAATCCCACGCTCCGGTGGTGACCACTGCCTGGAGCGCCACGAAGGGAATCCACCACACACGTGAATTTTGACACTCCAGTTAATGGCGCGATGCGGCGCCTTCACACTCTGCCACGAACAGCGATCGCAAGCGTCTGCAGGGTGTGTGGCATGATGGGTAGATAAACAGAGCTCCGTCTACATGCCTCGGTGGCATCTTTTCCTTCTAGTGTATGGATGTTTAACCCCATAACGGAAAGCGATACTCAAACTGTTCAAAATAAAAAGCTAGTCTTTTGTAACTGAACTGTATCTGTATGTCAGCCAGTAAATAGTGAGGGACAGGATAGGAAAGGCATCGCTAAGCATCAAAAGGATTAACGTGGTGAATTGTGATTATTTCTGTCAGAATATAGAGGAGTTTTACATCCCACAATGTTATCGAAGATGAGCTTTACCACCCCCCCCTCTTTGTTGTGTGTTTATATTTGTCTTCTGAAAGAGGAAGTGCTGCGATTTAGCGTACAGTGGTTGGATGAAGATGTGAGTGAATGGAGCAGCAGAAATCGTTATGTTGACCAGCAACATCCATCCATCCATCCATCCAGCCATCCATCCATCCTGACTTCAAACACCTCTGAAAAAAAAAAACAGGCTCCTCACCTTGACTGCAGCAACAAGGCCTTTGGCTCTGGCTGACACCAAAATGTCAATATTTCATATAAAGCAGCGGCCGTGTGCCTTCAACAGTTTATCAATTTTTAAACAAGAGAGAAACAGTGTGATGACTCACACTTAAGAGGGAGAACAACGCTGAAGAGAGGGAGGACGGGGTCACCCAAGACATTTTTTGGCAGCGTAATAAGAGCAGCGACTCCGAGGTTGTTCCTCTCTACATGATGTGCTTTTGTTGACGAGCAGCACTGCGGGACAGTCGTGCTGGATCCTGGTCTGGATCCTGCCTTCGCTATGCACTATCTCGCTGTGCTGCCACTCCAACACACCTGAATGTTTCGGCTGGGAGCTGGATAGCATCTAAAACAGGGTGCTGTGTTCATCTTCGGGGGTCTCATTGTTTGAATTCAACTTGACCTCAGTTGTGAAATAGTTGCATTTAAATGAAAATAACAGGAAACATGCAGCGTTTTCCCCTCAGATTTAGTGAAAAAAGATGCAAGAAAATGTTAACTTTTATAATAAAATCTCTCACAAAATCAATTAAGAAAAAACTCAAATTTACCAAACTGAAACCCTTTGAAATGTCTCTCCAGGCTTCCTTTGGCTCACGTTTCCGTGAACTGTCCCTCATGACGACACTTGGACGCTAATGCTGTTAGGTAATTAGCTTTCAAGGCTGTATCACTGATCTCTGCGTCTTGCTGCTATCTGCTGTTCACTCTTAGGTCTCAGTACTCCTAAAATGTGCAGGTGTCTCGGTGGAGGTATGTGCTCTACCGAGTACTTTTTGGTTTTAAATTAAAATAGCCGGAGACTTGAGTAAATACTGAGAGTTTCTGTTGCTTTGGAAGGAAGCAGTTCAGTGTCGTGGCTCCTATGAACAAGGATTCTGCGCCGCTGCCAAAGCTTGCAAATCCCATCTCTAATTCAGTAACAGAAATATCCTGTTTGTCCGGTGCTTCCCTCGTTTGTTTGCATTTAACCACATTTGCACTGGAGCATATTGATTAGCCTAAATGAATTAAATGTCTGCTTCTCATCACATACAACTCTTCGCGTCGCATCCCCGCGATCCATTCTGATTTTCGTTCTCATTAAACTAATTCAGGTCTGGTGCTTTTATCCGACTCTGCATCCTCTTCTTCTCCTGCTCCGGCTGGAGTGCCATCAATCATTCCTCCTGCTATCGGAAAACAATACGTTTCCATTTGCGAGCGCATCCTCTTCCATAATATTGCCATTCAATATCTTTAAAGCAGAAAATCCAGCCGGAGAAAAGGTTACTGTTGTGTCAGTGACTTATGGCTCCATACGCTCACAAAGTTAGAAGGACAAATCATCCCTGATCTGATTGGATGGAGTTTTTTTTTCCTTGATTTGTACTCTTGAAATTTGTGTACCTAAGTTTTTTAGTGGATTCATTAACTTAAAATTCCAGGGATCGCAGAAAGTTTTTTTTATACAAAATTGAGGCCAACATCGAAGTTACAACTTTAAATGATGACATAAACATCCTGAAAACAAAACTTCAATCTTTGGTTTGCATCAACTTTACAGTCCAACACTCTCACCAAGCCAGAACAACAGGAGACTTCAAAACGAAGCGCTGCGGAGTGTCACAGGTCTGCACTAGTGTGGTAACCGTCCTATTATGGTATTCTTTCTCATGAGCAACTGACAACCGCCAAGCAGAGAAAGCCTCCAGCGTCCCCTCGGGACAGTCCGAGGCCACAGGGACCACCAATAGGAGTCAAGAGTCTAGACCAGGGGAGTGAAACATGCGGCCCACAACTGCCTCACCTTCAGTCAGTATAAGTCCACCATAATTTATTTTTGTTTGTTTTTTGAGGAAAAGATTGACTCTGAGTTACAAAACAACTGAGAAAACTTCTTCACTGAACTCCCCCCAAAAAGTTGACATTGACTTTGCTTTTCAATAATTCACAGATTTCTCTTTTTCATGTTTTTTTTTTTTTTCTTCTTTTCCACCTCACACTTTTGCTGCAGGTGCTCAGGTCTGGCAACCGGGTGCTGCTACGGATTTCACAGGCGAGGCTCATGAGAAAGGCAGAAGGTGATGTTTTAGCTCCGAAAGTAGGTCAGTGCCACACAGGTTGAAGCGCTGAAATGCTTTACGCAGCTTTAAAAAGCCTCCCTTCATCCACGTTGCAGCGGTTCGCTTTCTTTGTTTATCCGGTTATTGTCTACATTTGAATGACCCGGTTACTTCTCACGGAGCTCTGAAAATGATTAAAACTTACACTGAATATTCAGTGAGCTGGTGAGTTTCATGGTGCATTTATGAACTGCTGCAATGTGAAAGACTTGGACCTGCTAAAAAATGGGATCTGAATGAACTCTAAAAATCAATCGCAAATAAATCTCCAGTGGAAATGCAGAAGAAACAGATTTTACTGAGTTCGTCTACATGGTTCATACAGTCACTTAAAACGTGGACATGTGAATGGTAATGATAAAACTGATCTACTTGTGAGTGAGTTTACAAAAATGGACAACAATCAGTCAGAAAACTCGATACAAAGAATCCTTTTGTTTTGCTGCACGTTTTGGCATCAACAACTTTCCCTTTGTTTCACTTCAACACATTTCAGGTTGTTTTCTGACCAGTTATTGATGATACTGCTGAAGGACACAAAGCAACAACACAAAAAGAAATTAGTGTGGGGAAACAAAGTTGAAAAAATAAAAGACTGGAGGTCAAACATAAATAGGCAGCGAAAAAAAAGCAGATTTCTTGAGTCGTTTCTCCAAGCTAGTGAATGCTGCTGTGTTTTATTATTCAGCAGATGTGCACGGACATATTTGCACTTTTTTTTACTTTCCTGGGATTTTCCCTCACTCTTTCCCACTCTCATGTTGCCCACAGCTTTAATACTAACAAACAAAACAAAAAAAAACAGAAACATTTGATGCATGATTTGAATAAAAACCCAAAGTCCTCATGTTACTTCATCAGCGGCGCTCATGAACTTTCTCCTCTTCAACAGGCTTTATTGGCTTTTCACCAACTGCACTTCTGTCCAGTGGGAGCTGGTTAGGCTCCATTTAGAGCCCTGTAAGTACATTACCGTCATGACTGAGACCTAACCTCCCTGTTCGTAATCAGGTTAGGCAGTGTTCAGGCTGAGTGACCTGCAGTCTCCGTGGCTTACACAATCATGCAGAAACACACACATTATGAACCCTAGAGTAAGCCATGCTGCTTATTTTTTTTTTTGAAATGCATTAATACCAACAAACAACTATAATCACACGAGGAGCCAAAACTTTGTGACCACAAAACCGTCGGATTGTGACAAAACATGACAAAGGAATCATGTGAACAAAGGATTGGTTCAGGAGGGCAGTTTATCGACTCATCAAAAGAAAAAGAACTCAGTTTGTTAAAAAAACGAGAACCAACCTGCCTAAACACAGGAAGGACGAGATGGGGGGATGGAACGAGGGACCACCAATACCTGGCGGCAACGTTAGCGGTGGGAAATCTCAGGCAGCAAGTGAGCATTTTGTCCTCGAAGTTGATTCGTTAGAAGTCAAAAAAAGGACAAGCGTGATTTATCTGGAGTGAGTTTGACACCGACTGGGTCAGGACATCCCCAAAACTGCAGCTCTTGTGGGAGGAGGGGGGGGGGTGTACCCGTCCTGCAGGAGCCAGTATCCATCAAAAGTGGTCCAAGAAAAGTGGTTCCACTGATGGAGGGCATCGCTTGTTTAATGCCTCTAAGTTTGGAGGACTTCTTGTTCTTTGTGTTCACGGCGTTTGCTTCTTCTGCTGTATAATTTGCACAGGAGACATGAATCCATGTCACCTATGAATTATTGACACCACATTACTTTTACCAAATCAAGATAAATTATTCACACAACAGCGGGAGATTCTCCAGCAGCCAATTCTCCGAGCGTGCTTATATTCTTGGCCTTTTCCCGACTGCATTTCAGGTGACCTTCAATGTACCAAGTGTGTGTGTGTGTGCGTGTGTGTGTGTGTGTGTGTGTGTGTGTGTGTGTGTGTGTGTGTGTGTGTGTGTGTCTCATCCTGACAATGATAAAAGCTGGTGCGGCTCTGTTGCAGCTCGGAGATGAAGTGTCTCTCACAGACGAATGTCAGCTGGTGTCACAACAGTGAATCTGAAGCGACATGATGCTGTGATGGGCTATCGCCATCCTCCACCTCACTTCCTTTTCAACTCATATCTGCTCCTGTTCATGTTCATTACTGAAATCATGTTAGAAACTACACTGACTTTGTTTAAAGAATATAATCTTTCAACATCCTGTTAAATGATTTCTTAGAACCAAAAATGTAGCAAACTGTTTAATTTTTCCTATGGGTTTAGTTTTTCCATATGAGGTACAGGCACAAATAAAAACAAAAATACACTAGATGGCAGAAAAAATGTGATTAATTCAGGCTGAGTACAGGGATACAAATTACGAGCAATGTAATCGTGTAATAGAAAATACATAAAGTACAAGAATGAATTTTTGTTCATTTATCAGTTGTGGAATATCGCTGGCTTTGACCCTTGACTAGTATTCAGCAAATAAAGTAAGTCGTACCTGTTAGTCAAAGTTTAATCATGATGTCTCGATCATTAAAATCCAAAAGATCCTCAACATCCCAATATTTTACCTCTCGCCATCGTAAAGGAACCACGGGTGAAGAAGAGACGTCTGAGCTGTGAGACAACATTGTGTCGTGATCATTGATTGTCTCCATTCCAAGGTACACTACTTGAGAGCTCAATGGTGGGTGAAGGAGGTTTATGAGGTCTGGCGTGAGTCCTTTGGAGGCGCGCTGAGCCTGCCGCCATTAGCAGAGTGCTGTCATTGTCGAGCTGTGTGTGCGTGTGTGTGTGTCGGCAGGCTTCTAGACTGAGTTCACTGCGAGGGAAGATTGAGAGAGGGAGGAGAGAGATCAATAATAAAAGCAAGTTTTGAGTCATTCCATCATCTTTAACCCACGCTCGCCCTCTCCTAATGGAGGCGTCCGCGTCTCCCTGTTGCTGCGAGTTTCCGGCCGTTCTCCTGCAGGATCCTCAGGTGTAATCACTCACCTCCAATCTGAAGCCACTGACCAATTACGGTGTTTGATTAAGCAGCACCTCCACTGACAGTGCTGATGTAATTTCCTCTGAGAAGTGCAGGTCTTCCTTCATCAAACATTCACAGTGAGCGAGTCGCTCTTTTAACCGCTTAAGGCATTTTTTATGATGATGCAGTATTCATCAGCTTCGATTGGCCGCGGCGAGGAAAGCTTCAGAGAAGGCTGATAATGAATCATTTGTAGGAACAAGCACGGGGAACTTAATGCCACACGCAGTGAGAGACCACGATCAGCCTGTGGAGGAGCAGGCAGAGAATAGTGACTCTCTACTGCGGCCTGGTGGCCTGGAGAGGAACGTCAACCCAACGGAGCACAAAAACTCTAACTGGGTTTGGTGAAAATGTGCAACCAAAATATGTACAGCTTCGGGAAAGAGTTGAAAAATCTTGTGGATACACTAATGTTCCCTTAAAACAACTAAATTATTCCTGATAATAAGAAAATAAAGAAAAAAGAAAAGGAATTGATAAAAACAGGAGTTTGTGGAATTTCTTGATCAAAAGGTCAACAACACAACACATGTACTACTAACTAGGGATTTGTTGTAACTCAGAGTAAAAATACCCCATCTGTATATC
>JASSRZ010000023.1:17405513-17432387 GCA_032164315.1 Malacoctenus gilli | reverse complement strand
AGGTCAACAACACAACACATGTACTACTAACTAGGGATTTGTTGTAACTCAGAGTAAAAATACCCCATCTGTATATCTAAGTACTATTTTCCCAAAAGATACAATCATATAAAAAGTATTTTATGTATATATCAGGTCTACAAATATAGTAACTCGACACTCACAGGCTTTTCCTTATCTGACCGTTTTCACAGCAGCCCAAGATTTGCAGCCACAACCTTTTGGCTGCCGTCCTCCTTCGCGACCTTGCGTCCAGGCGACGCGTCTCGTTTCCGAGTCGCATCAGAGCTCCACTGTCCGCAGGTGACCGCGGGGGGACACGGCCGCCAACACGCTCTGAGGTAAACACTCCGACTTCTCCGCCGTGCTGCCACAGCACGACCAGTGGGGCTTCCCGGGATGCCCCTTATGGCCGTGGCCGCAGCCTTTAAATCCTCCTGTGGGAGGACAAACAAGCCAAGTGGACACTTCTGGATTTTAATGTCTAAAAAAGGATGGTGACCATGACAAATATGCAGCTGTTGGCAATGTTAACATCAGATTGTAAAAGGTTATTAAGGAGTAAGGTTAGCTCCTCTTTGGAAGAGCTGTTTGCTGCTTTGGTTGTTTCATTTGATCTTTTTTAAATATGTTTTGAGCATAAGTTTACTGGCATCATCTGTAGATAAGAAAAACAACATGGACCTGAAGAAATCAGGTCCAAATATTTGACCTCGTGCTATGCCAATTAGAGCTTCAAGTTAAACGATTGTTTGAAAAAAAAGAGTGACAAACACCCTTCATGAAAGCCCCTGTATAGATGGGCTAAATATGTGTTCTGCATACCTGGCATAGTTCCTGCACAGCCACAGCGAGCCTCTTTGGCTCCTCCACTGGAGCAGAAGGAGCAGCAGTGAAAGGTTCCGCCATGACACCTGAACTTCTTCTTCACATTCAGAATAAATGGGGACCCCTACAGGACGAGAAGAGGGACCATAAAGATTGATCCTTGGATGGATCAATACATGGTCGGAAGGACGGACAGATTCTAAGGATGAATGGACGGATGAGTCTTTCTTCACCTTCACATGTTGGGTTTTGACACAGACCCACACGGAGTAGGTTCCCGCCTCTTCAGGCGTGTACGAGATGCTGTAGGACCCATCACTGTTGTCCGTCACCGTCGTCTCCACGGTGCTGAAGACAAACGCAACCGATTAAGTCCTTGAAATCATCCTTTTGGTTTTGGTTCGTCTCCATATCGTCAGAAAATCTTTTTCGAACAAACTGACAACCAACATTTGAACTGAAGATCAAACGAAGTTAAAAGTGACCACATCTGATTGTTTCTGATTCACATTTGAACCCAAACCTGTAAAATTGCGATCCTGTTGTTTGAACTGAATTTATGAAACGTGAACACAGAGGATTCGTGGGACGCTGATTCTCCCTCAGCGAATCGTAACACAGCGATGTCCAGAGGTGCGACTAAAAACCTGAGCGGACACAATGCCAGCCAGAACAGCTGCAGTTGTCTGGCGCTGTCACACCAAGAACCGTCACACACAAACATTTGCTGGGGGTGGAAACTCGAGAAAGCCGCCCTGCTGACACAGCGGACGCCGGCGCCCTGTCACGCTCTCACCAGTTCTTCTTCTCCTTGTGGACGACGCTGACGAGGACGTGCTCGCCGCCCCGCGACATCTGCTCTCCGGAAGAGTCCCGGCACAACAGGGTGAAGTGGCCCCGCTGGCCCTCTGTGACCTGCTGCAGACCTGTGACCACCGGGGGGGGGGGGTTAAAGGTCAGTGTTCAGACAGCTGCTCTGAGGCTTCATGGCAACCGACCAGAGTTGGCAACATTTTAACAGTTCAGGAATACGATGGAGTTCTGTTTGAATTCAAACAATTAAATATCGTTGTTTTGCACAAATGATGACAAGAAGGTCCACCCAAGTTCAGTGCGATCCAGATCCTCAACTTGAGTTGCTCCATCAGTCCAGGGATACAGCTGTTCTCAACAGCCTCGCGGTCGAGTTCAATTGAGGATTGAACAGACGTCCCACTGTGCATGTTTCTCTGGATGTTTTTCGACTTCAACCTGAATAAATGTGTTTTTGTTTCTCGTTTCCACCTCCAGCAGCAACAGTTTGTTTTTTCTGTTTTGAGAGTGAGATGAGAAGAGTCTAAATATTGTGCGAGTGCATCAATTACAGAGCTGGATTCAGACGTGTGTTTAGCTCTCGCATCACAGCGACTTGTGATGTTAGCGGGAGCCGGGTTCCACGACGGAGGTGTTCCATGATTAACAACAGTTCATTCCCTCCGCCGGCTGCTCTATTCATCATCTCTGAAGTAGCTATTAGAAGTAGTTTCATTAGTGGCGGTAGCAGCATCCCCCCGGCAGCATGCAAACAGATCTGCCTGCACCTACTGAGAAGCACTGAATAATACGAGATGAAAATGCAGCCGAGGATCGTTTGTTACCCAACAGCTAATAGACTCTGACAAGAAGATGCAAAGCAACATTAATCATCAGTGTGAGCGCAAATGATGTTAGCGTCAACACAACAACAACAAGGCCGCGACAGGTGATGAATACGCTCAGCGAGCGGGTGCAGCCGAACAAGTTAATGAAAGTAAATAGTGACGTCGGGTTGTACAGAAAGTTCAGTCGGCAGCCCCGAAGTCACGCTTTGAACCTGCTGCAATAAACACATGAAGAATCTGTGTTTTATTAGTACCTTTGTCTCTAATTTTCTCTCTCAGTGTGTAATTTAAAGGTACGGGTTCTCAGGAAAGTGAACCATGAGCTGCTGGTAGATAAAAGGAAGTTGTCCTTCCATCATAAAGCCCTGAAGGCGTGTGAAGACTCATTTCCAGTAACTCTAAAATGTCCCTGTCCCCACTCACACTGCCAATTGTAAGTTTACTCTTCTGTTATCCCTTCAACACTGTTTGTGTGTGCGTGTGTGTGTGCATGCATGCGTGTGTGTGTGTTGTCCCTGTACAAACATGCCCCGAGTGCCTCGCCTGCAGGCCTGTTCAGTCGCCTCCACATTCCTTCCAGCTGCAGCAGAACGAGCTGAAGCCTCCAGAGAGGCAACGACAGACAACTGCTGCCCAGCAGATGGAGGAGAACCCTCTATGGTTGAGTTCAGACTGCAGATCATTACAATGAATTCAGATGGTGTCACAATTGAGCCACGTCGCCAAGTTACACTGAGCGGGTCGTAACAAGAGGAGCGCTGTGTACTAGTATAACAGGCAAGTTAAGCTCTTTAGGATCTCTCCCTGGTGAGGCTTTGAATGTCCCTCCGTTGTGATATCCAACTACATCCAACTGTTCTTCTGCACTGGTCATAAGCAGGTTGAATTCAGAGCCGGCACTTTGAAAGTGTTCACAAAATCAAATAAGAACCACAACAGAACCTATTTGGTTCCTATTTGGTTCACCTTCTCCTTCGATGGTGCACTTGCTCACGTCCAACGTCTTGCAGTTGATCAGTCCGACCACCGGGTAGCCGTCCACCTCGCCTGCTGGCTCCTTGGGCAAGAAGCTGATGCTGCTGCCGTCGTCGGGGGCGACCGTTGCCGGGTGAGGGTCGTAACCGCGGTCCAGCAGGCTGGTCAGCCGTCTCAGGGTCACCCCCTTGGCGCTGAGGATCTCGGCGTCCGTGCCGCAGCTCAGCAGTCGCTCTGTGAACTCCACACTTCCCCGGACGTCCAGCAGGGCTTGCTGCAGCTGCGCCCTCTGCAGGTGGAGGTGGTTCCTGCCAAAACAAAGGTGCATGTAGGTGGTACTTTTTAAATAAGGCCCACAAGCCAAACTGTTAAGAGAAATATGACCTGTCTGGCTATTCAGCAAAATGTGAAATCCTCCTTGGCCGGTTGTTTCGTACCTGCGCTGGACACGGATTTCCTCCAAGCGGTGCAGCAGAGACAGGCAGTGGGATTCCACAGCACTGGCGTAACCTCGTGCAAACGCCCTCACCTCATTGGCTGTTTCATCAACACGAGCCTGCAAAGCATCCTGGGAAGATTCCACCTGATGCATTGAGAGACAGAAGAGGAGATTTGGGTTTCTGTCTGAAGAACACTTTCAACAAAAGACATACAGAGGAAATATTTAGTATTTGCATTTGTGTTGTCGTATCACATGAAAGAATCATAACAGTACATTTCAACATAGAGAGCAGAGAAATGTGTTGAAACATGATTTCCAAAGACTGACCTTCTGCAGAGACTCCTCGAGCCGCTCCAGTCGCGGTCGCAGGTGCACGGCGACCAGCTCTCGGATTCGGTCGCCGTGGCTGTCGATGACGTCTTGCGTTGGGCAGCAGCGATGGTCTCGGTGCAGCGTGGCGGCACACTCCAGACAGACGGGCAGATCGCAGGGCTGACAGAAAAGGCGGTGCTCCTGCCCCGGGTGGAGCGAGCAGAGGACGGGACGGCAGAGACGGCCGCGGGCCCTCAGCTCCTCCAAACCCTGAACCGAGTGGGACGCAGTTCGCTTCTGTCGCCTGCAAATAACAGTTCAACATTTCACCCACTTTAGAAAACGATTGGGGACAACAATCTGGCAATGTGACCTGGAGATGATCACTTCTGTTGAATCTTTACATCAACAAAGCTCTTTTCGATTGAGTGGACCAGTGAGTGGTATCAGAATTAAGCTCAAATCTCATTAAAAATTAGGCTGAAGATTAGATTTTATGTGATAAAACACCGAAAACACACAGCAAAGCTTAACATAGAGGGGCAACAAAGGTTAGAGACATTCAGGTTAGGAACATTTTTATACTGAAGCTGTTTGAAACAAGTTATTTTTTCACAAAACTAATTTGGGGAAATGATCGAAATGATCTTTGGTTTTCCAAAACATAACAGTAAAACCAAACACTGGCGGCGAAACCCCCTCACACCAGCAAACAAAAGCAGGAGTCTTTAGAATAATAGTACCGGGACATTTTATAGTTCTGCTATGAACTGTAGGAAGTGGCAAAGAAAAAGTTCAGCATTGACGAGGAACATTAGATGAATTCGCTCCTCCCACTAACCCTAACCCAAAAGAAATGTGGAACTGTACATTGATGAAGTAGTCCAGGCTACAGTAATGCTGCGAGTTTGACCCACACAGGGTCCACAGACAGCAGACGCTCATCTGAGTGGCCTCCACCTCCTACCTGTGCGCCTGGCAGCAGAACTCGCACAGGTTGACGCAGCACACCTCGCAGCGCCTCTCCGCTCCTCCTTCGCCGCACAGGTCGCAGCCGAGCGGGCCGTCCGTCACCAGGGTCTCCAGGAAGACCTCGTCCAGCGCCAGGTGGTCGGTGCTCAGCCCGGCCGCGCCCAGCGGAGGGAGGTCCACCTCGGTGTCGCAGTCCGGACAGAGCACGGTGACCCGGAGCCCGGCTCGCCGCTCCGCCTCCACTGCCCCCTTCCCCTGCCTGCTCTCGGGACCGGCGGCCACCGAGAACGGCTCCAGCTGGGCGATGCAGTCGGAGCAGAAGGTGTGCAGACAGGGGAGGATTTTGGGGTCCCTGTACAGACGTCCGCACACGTTACAAACCGCCCTGGGGTTCTTGGGGACGTCCTTCAGTTCTTCTGTTGGTTCCCTCTGCTCAGACTGCGACATTGTTTCCTTAAAGTGACTTTTGATGCCAAAAACAAACCCCAAACAGTTCCTCCGCGAAGCTCCACTGACCCGAAGAAAAACTTCTCCGAACACTTTTTTCTGCACAACATAAAAACGGAACGATTAGTTTTCACTCTGCTGCATCCTAAATATTTGAAATTCTTCTTTCCAATTAAAATTCTCACGAGAAGTCCGAGTTTTTTTTTTTCAGCTTAAAAGCAGGTTGCGTTCACGGTTCCGTGGGACACGCGACACCTCAGCGGCTCTCAGGCCAATAGGAGGGCTTCAAACGGACTATCCGGGGTGGTCCCAAAACTTCCAGGACTCCTCGATGGAAGTATGGGACTCTGACTGCTGCCCCCCTACGGCAGGACTTGGTATGAAGCGTGTGAGAGCAAGAAAGAGCAGATAATGCTAAGACTTCCAGACTGCTTCCGACTTTATTGACACTGGCTGTTTTGGTGTGTGTACAAGTTCGAGGCGTGCAGAAGCTGACACCAGCCGTCACTGGTGTCAGGTCAGAGGAAAATAAGAGTCAAGCTCTCTTGAGGTGCAACTTTCTCTTTTTTTGGGCAGTAATTGTGATTTTTAAAGGCTGAAGTTCTTCCTGCTAGAGAGAGAAGTTTGTGGTCCTGCTTTTACATTAAATCATTACCTTATTTCATCTTAATCTAAGTCACAGGAAGTCCTGCATGGCTCTGTGCATGCTGAAACTCAGTCCACAGGTGTAGATACGAGCATGTTACTTGTGTAATAAGTAGCCATTTCCCATTTCTGATGTCTGCCTGTACTCAGACGAATAGCACTGTGTACTTTCGGTAACAGCTGATTCAGTCAAAGCAACACAAAAAGAGGCAAATTCATCCAGTAAACAACCAGAAAGTCTTTATTTGTTGTTAACCACATTTCACCACAACAGTTAAATCTGGCAATTTCTGGCATCGGGTGAATTCTTCCGTTTTCTTCAGTTATTCGATGGTCTGCAAAGAAAGATACATTATATTAGCAACACCATTACACAGTGAACTAACCATTTATTTGACCAAACCATTAATTGACTTTAGTGCTGCAGCAATAAATCACTAAAATCGATCAGTGAAAGTCAGCAGCATCTTCTTTCATTGTCACGCTTTTATTGCACCACTTCATCTTCTGTTTGTCTTCTTAGGAGTAGTTGCAGCCCTGACTGACTTACTTGGCCCATTCAACATTGAGGATAAGATGATCATATCCAAATCCTGACACTCCTGCGATGGCTCTCGCTGCATCTTCCCGACGGTGGAAACTGATGAAGGCAAATCCCTGCAGCGAACACAGTAAGGTTACAGATGAGAAACCAGGACTGTGTGCTTATCAAGCATAATTTGGGGGTGCGAGCGGCTTTACAACATTTCCATTTATACCTCCTCTGCGAACAGAGCACTGACCTTTGACTGCCCGGTGTTTTTGTCTTTTGCCAAATAGATCCTGGAAATGGAGCCAAATGGCCTGAAGAGCTCCTGCAAGTCTGTCTCACGGGTGTCCTCAGACAAGTTGGTGACACGGATGGTAGCATTGTCATCGGCTGGAAGACGCAAAATACACTGTTAAGTACTGAGCAGGACACTTGTTGCAGTACAAAGGGTGGATGCAAGCACTCAGTAATGTTGATGCAACACACTCACCTCGGCGGTTAGGCTGCATGGACTCGCCCCTCCTCGTGCCTCCATCCCGCAGGCTTGGAGGGACATACTTTCCAGTCTTGCTCTGTGCCGGCTGTGCAGGCTCTGGTTCGGCTGGCCAAAGGAAAAACATCGTTGTCATTCGGTGAAGTCAACATCATCGAAAAAATGAATAGTTGACAGCCAAGATGCGAATTATGAATGTAAAAGGGTGGTACCTGAGCCAGCAGGCTTGTCCTTATCTGCTGTAGAAAGACCAAGCTGCTCAGCCAGCTCCTTCTGCATGGGGCCCAGGGTGTCCTTGTATGGACAGCGGGTGGTCCAATGGTCGCCTTTGCAAATACGGCAAGACACGATCTTCTGTCCTTTCAGCTTGTTCATGGGATCTTCATCCTGGTCTTGGGCATTCAGGTCCTGCGAGAAACCAGTCCAGAGAAGAAAGCACAAGCTGAACCAGGCCAAATACTAAAGCAACTCCACAGTCACGATGAGTTTGGTCACGTCCATCGATTCCTGCCAGTAAACATGCTCAGCACAACCTCTCACCTCTTTGCTGGAGATGAAAGTCATGAAGACGTCATCACTGACGGTGGTGGTGGCAACATTCGGACCAGGGGGATCAAACTCGGAATTGCCAAACTTCTTCCAGTTCTAAAAGATGGGAGAAAATTCAGCATAACCAATTCTATGACAAGAAACACAACAGCTATGCTAGAGATGTGGCCAATTTACACACCTTTCTCCTTGCAACAGCTTTGGAAGCTTTCCTCGTTTCAATCTTGAATGTCCGCACAAACTGCAGATGAGAAAGCACACAAATCAGTTAGAAACAATTCTTATACATTCAGATGCATATTAAAAAATTGACATTACTTGTATACACAACAAATTTTTTTTCTGGGTGATTTGCCATTGAAGGGAAACTCAGACGACAATACAAACACGCCGTAAAAAAAACACAGTACAACAAATAAACACGTTTCACATATATACATAATACTTGTTCAGTGGCAATATATCGCTGCCTACACAATTGCTGCAATGTGATGATATTGTTATTGTGGACCATGTTTCACCTCTCCCATTTTTACGACTTCAAAAGGAGTGTGTTTGGATGAGCAACTGCAAGGGGGAGGTTGTCTGAGCATATGTCTGTAATTGCAGCGATAAGGGTTGTAACACTCAATAATTAAGGCCCAGCTACCACACCGACTGATTTGCAAAAATAAATCAATTTTGGGATTTACCTTGAACTTTTTCCCGTCGTCATTTATCTTGTATTCTGTGATGGTTTTAATATTTCCCTTGACGGTTTCCTTGGGCGATGGAAGTGTGCCTGCAGAAAGAACGACCACATAAATTAGCCATTTGAGCAGTTGACCCGCCGCTACGGGCAGGTCAGCGTTCTATGTGAACGGCTGGGAGATAATGCTAGCTTAGCATGCTAAGGGCTAACAGGCATCCCAGCGGCAATACATATGTCTATGTCAGATATCATACGAACAGATATCTACATATGACAGTCCAACCAACATAAAGGTCGTCACTAAAGGATATTTATGTGGAACATTACACTTTTAGTGCGATTTTAGCAGGTCATTTTCACCAGAAAACCACGTGGAAGTGGAAGCCGCCTCGCCGGCCTATTTTCTCGGGCTCTCGAGACTGGAGAGACGTGCTAGCACGAGCTACAGATGCTAACGAGCCAAGTTACCTTCATCTCCCTCCTCCTCGACTTGGTCGGCCCAGCTGGGCTTGGAGCTGGAAACAAAGACGAAAATGTGATTTTACATCGAGAACATACAATTCGTGTAAATACAAAACGCTATAAAGAAGAATTGATAGGAATACTCACTCGTCGTACTCAATCGACGGCATCCTCTGCGTTAGCTCGGTTTCGAGAGCAACGGGACAAGCCACGAATCTCACGAGCTTCCGTAACCTCTACGTCACAACGGCAGTACGTAAAACTCTGGGCTTCAGAATAAAAGTCGCTCTTTTAGTAACTTTTCAGTTGATGTCAAACGTGATGATTTAAGTCTTTTTTCCACCCAGATCCAGATCCCTGAATCGATTTTTTTAATAAAAATCACAGCGTTGCAGTAAAAACTTGGTATGACAAACACAAGCCGTACTGAATAGCTATCATATGGCTTGACGCGTATATAAACACACAAAAAAACAACCCAAATAATGTCAAGCACTGCATGGGTCTTGTAATAGTGGAAAATGAAACACCAGGACAAATGTTAAAACAATTCGGGGTTTATTCAGGGTGAAAACAAGAGAAGCAAAAGAAACACAGCAGCAACATCTGGTGCAACAGATTCGAGGAAGAGAGTGAGCAGTGAGACAGGAGTAACAATATACACGACATTATAAAGACGGGTTAACACAGATTTAAAAACTGTTACACAGTAACAAAATACGCTGTTTTATATCGATAATATAGTGATGTATGAAATATTATGTGTACAATGTGCTTCAAATAACTCCATCAATCAAATTTTGAGACATCATGTCCTTGCATACAAAACGAATCATCACAGCTAAACATGCATTACTGACTCATTTCCATTTTGGCAGCATGTTTATTTTATGTGCGGCCATGTTTGTATCTAAATCACAAAATACATGCAGAGGATCATCGTGTTTATGTAAGCAGATGTGAGTTGAGAGGCAGCGACATTGAAAACAAAGTAGGTCCTCTCCAAAACACCAGAATCTGAAATTCAAGACAGAAACAGGTGATGGCCTATGTTTGATTCGGTCAATTGTGATGCTTTATGATTTAACTGTATATATGTGAAGGCCATGTTTTCAACAGTGTCTAAACTGTACTGGGGAAATAGCCAACATTCATGTAAACATTTGTCTGGTTTTGCATGTAAACGTTTACCTGTCACAGTCGCCTCCCCCACAGCGACCACAAACTGGTTTTCGATCCTGCAGCTATACGTCTCGTCCAAGTGGGGGGGCTGCAGCAGGCTGAAAACTTTGTAAAGCCCCACGTGGTTCTGGGTGAAGCTGGTGCTGCCGGGCAGGATGCTCCCCGTTTGGTTCACCCAGGTCACGTTTGGTTTCGGGAACCACTTGGGGGCCACGGCGGTGAGGGTGCCGTTCAGGAAGGTGAAAGTGGGCGCTGAGTAGGCTGGGACAAAGCCGGCGACAACTAATCAGAATTATTTTTTACATCCTAAGTGTTAAGATAAACATTTGTGGGTGGCAGAGAGGAACATGTCAGAGCAAACATGGGCTCAAACCGGAGGGACGAGTTGCTCTACCTGCAGTTCTCAGAAAAATGTCGATCTCGCCTCCTCCATCCGCGGAGTCCACGCTGCAGGTGTACTCGCCCTCATCACTCAGCCTCACACTCCGCAACAGAAGCGAAGCGTTCCCCGCGGAGATGTTCTCAATGAAGAGCTGTGCCCTGCCTTTGAATTGCGCTGCCTGTGTCTTCAGGCTGGGGGCGCCGTTCTGATACATGTAAACCTCCCCTGTCACATCCTTCTTCAGCCAGGTCACTGACACCTCGGAGAACTCGTCCTGTCCCAGCACGTTGGTGTAGAGGGAGCAGTCCAGGACCTGGTCCTCGCCGATGTTGCCGATGGGTGCTGTGTTGCTGCTCTCCACCCCTGATGTCTTGCCTGCAGACCAAAACTCATTTTATTCAATATAACAATTGGAGAAAATCTGTAATTTCACCCAGGACTCACTCACACCTGTAGATTCAGGCAGCAGCCATTTGCATTCACAGGCAGCTTTTTCCTTTTTTTTTTTGTGATTTTTCATGGGGTGTTCCCTATAAAAGAATGGTGCTGAACTATTTCTTAGAGTTCAACGTACTGCAACTGAACAAACTGACAAAAAAATCTGTATAAATTCGATTTGCTTGTCAATTTAGATTAGTTAAAGTTAGATAGGACTGACTGAGATCAGATTAGATTACAATAGATTACTTTAACTGGCATTTTTGTTTTGCTTGATGGAATTTCTTTTAAAAACGTGAACTTTAATACATGGCACACACACGCACACACACACACAGATCATAAAAAGCATCTGAAGGCTCACGTGTGAAAGTGATTGTGAAGATGATGATGATGGTGGTTGCGAACATGACAATGAGGGTGACAAGGCTGCACAAACAGAGAGAAACACACATTTGTGCCTCAAAAGTACTCACTTAAACAAAATGGAGACGAAAAAGTAATGGACATGCAGAATGGTGAAAATATTGCACTCAATGTGAGCATTCAAACCTGAAGGCCACACCTGTAGAAGACGATCTGTCCAAAAGTAGCCATGACTTTGCAGAGGTTTCCTACCAAAGATGAATCCTGTTTTTCACCTCAAAAGTCCGGACATGATATTCGATACTTCCTTCACAGGTTGTTCCTGCTCCTCTTCTGCTGTCTTCTTCATCGGCCTTTGTGGGGCCACAGCGTTGCCTGTTTGAACTCCCTCACAGCACTTTGCTTTACATGCAACACCATGAGTAAACATTGTTTTTAAGGCGTGTGCCTACTGTTGACTAGGGTTCCCAATTATCTTATCAAAATAAAAGTTTCTGCTCTTTATTGACAAAAAGGTTTACAGGGTAAGATTGTATACTCAGATGAAGAGAAACCTTTTTGAATAGAGTGGTAATCCAAATGGAGAGAAGCCTTTTGTTATTTTCTCAGTGGCTGGGTAAATTTTATTGTATGGTGCTACTGTTGAACATTTACTAAGACAAGTTTATCAGTAACAAATTGCAAAAGAATGGCTAGTTGGCTGGGTTTGGCAATTTGCTCAAGGTGGGATGAAAATATCTGTAGAAGCAACAAAACCCTGAGACACAGCCGGTATTCAAATGTTTTAAAAGCCATTTTTTTACAGCTCTATTTAAGCTGTACATTTTCTGATAAAAGAGGGAATGAATTCCTTCCAGGTTTTAGTTTTCAAAAACGATTCCCAGAAAATTCCGACGGCACTGCAGCGCCATCATGTGCTCCAAACAAACGCGACAGAGCTGAGTATTAAAGGCAAAGTCAGATTTGAGCTGTTCGCTTCTGAACTCGGACAAAGCAACTTTCCTCGGAATTACCGGGTGAGAGCGTCCTGTTTTCAGCGCAATTGACTTGTGAATCCGAGTTTGAAGCTTCCTGACGAAACAGGCGTCAGCACAACAAGAAACATAAAAATAGTGGGTAGGAGTAGTGGGTGTGTTCACTTAATTAACGTAACAATATCGCTAGTAGACATTGCGTTCGTATGTACAGTTAATCATTACAAGTTTCAACATAAAATAAAAAAAGTCGACGCTGTGACGGGTTGCCTATTTTATTAGCAGACTTTTAGGTTGCTCCTTTCGCCTCAGTCCTCGTTAGTATAGTGGTGAGTATCCCCGCCTGTCACGCGGGAGACCGGGGTTCGATTCCCCGACGGGGAGGCGTATACTTTTTCTTTTCGTATTTTGTCACTTTCTTGGTAAACGTTTGGCTCAGTTTATGAGCACTACGTGGGCCTGTCTAATGACTGAGGAGCAGAAAAACAACAAAATATGCACAGATGAAGACAAACTGTTTACAACACTTCATTCTTCTTATTTAATCGTCAGATGATCCCTTCATGTTTATACAATTTAGCTATCAGCTATGCACTAACCATCCCATTCTTTAATAACTGGTATAGCAAGCGGTCCTACAACTACGTCTAAACATGCTGGTCCCCCCTCCTAGTCCTCCGCTTGGCTCCAGCTGACAGGTATCCACTGAGGTTCGTGCTGAACCTGCTGGATGATGGAGCAGAGCTGCATGCAGGAATCCTGCAGGTCGTCGTTCACCAGCACGCTGTCAAAAAACTGCTTGTACTTCGCCTCGACCACCCGAGAAGTCTCCTCCAACTCCACAAAATCTTCCTCCTGCAGGAGGAAGCTGAGTTTTTGGCTCTGCAATTTTTAATGGTCTCATGAAATTTTTGCTCATAACAGAAGTTTTACTGCGCCATCTTACTGTGAACGCTCTGTTGACAGAATAGTTGGTGATGATCCGGGCGTCCCTCCGAGTTTGTCTCAGCCTTTCTGTGCTCGGTGCTTTGATGAAGATTACGTAGGGTTTGAGTTTTTTTGTCCGCAACTTCTGGACGCTCTGAGGAACAAACGGTGTGAACAGCTGAAAACAAACACGGACACAATGAAACTGGTGACTGCAAATATGATGTTATCTTGGTCGAACTCACATGTGGCTCAATGTCAATGATGCACATTCGCCCTCGTTTCAGCACTTCATCAATGGCGTCGGTGCTGGTCCCGTACATCTGACCCTTAATCTCTCCGTACTCCACAAACCTGAGCACAGACACACATAGTCAGAGAAAATCCATTTTTTCTTCAGAAAAAAAATCCTGGTTGTTTCATTTTACAGCCTTCTCGTTCATGCGTTCTCTGGCTCTTTTGCCACCCACCTGTGGTTGCAGACCATGTACTCAAACAGCTCTTTGGTTATGAAGTGGTATTCTCTCCCCGTCTGCTCCCCAGGTCTGACTGGACGAGTGGTGTCTGAATGGACAGAGTGGAAATGATGTGCCAAATGAGAACAAATCCATTTTCATGCCCACTGATGAGTTAAACCAGTGGCCAACCACTCAGATTCATTCATGCGCTTCCAGTTTTGTATCATGCTGAGCACCTTTTACTTATATGTTCATTGATGGACACTTACGAGGAACGGGTGACTGGAAGGTCGAAGGGTTCAGCTTGATGAGTCTCTTCCTGAGTTCATTGACACCAACTCCTGTAGCACCTGTAAGAGGGAGAAACAGCAGAAAAGAGACTCTAAATAAGTAGCCAACAATAATAATATTGACAATATGGCACCAGGATTGAAGAAAAAAATCTTATAACGCAGCAATAAACCAGGAAGATGCAAACAAAACACAGACAATATGTTTATTTATTTGACAACTGGAGCCTTGGTTTTTCAAAATAAATTTCACCTAAAATAATTTGAAAATGAACAAAGAGAACATATACGAATGCTGCAATTGCTACTCGGATATTTTCATCTTCAAATGGAGCAGTTCCTGGTGAATACGCTGCAGTACATATCCCAGGCCTGTAAGCGGTGCATGTGACTCGACAGATGTTGGCAGGAGAGGTTGAGGATTTCAAAATGCAACATTAACTGCAAAAAGGCATAAAACCAATATAAAAAACACCACCCGTTCGAAAAGACCAGAAAAAAAAAATTGACCCTTAAGAAGCAGATTGCTGTTGCTCACCAACGAGGACAATGAGACGGTGGTTCTCCTGCGGGGGGCGCTGGTACAAAACCACTTCCTCATAGGGCATGAAGAGGGCGCTGCTCGCGGGTGAGCAGGTGGTGCAGGACTGCCGTCTCTTCCTGTAGGACGTCCTCCTCCAGAGACGGAAACTTCGTCGAAAGCCAGCTGATTTTAGACAGAGAACCACACCGGCCATGTTTTTCTGTTGTGTTTTTTTCCCCCTGTTGTTAAACAATATCAAGCCACGAACTCATAGCATTAGCACTTTTTAGACTTTCAAAGGACGAGCTTCAAACTAGTATTTTCCCAAATACCCCTTTGCTGCCTGAGGATCCTGATCCTGTACAAGCAGAGTTTGGTGCTCCTCACTGATTGGTTGAGTACAAACTCACTGTATCAACACTCAGTTTTATGATCCCAAGTCCCAATACGACTTACCCAAATAGATCCCCTCAGTGAAGTCTGAGTCAGCCTCCTCTGGAGAGAAAACGCAACACAATTTTAAAGTCTGCTTCCAGATGATACTGATCAAACAAAGGTTGAGACAACAGAATTTGTTAAAGGCTCCGATAAGAATAATACAAAGGAATAAACTGTAGATTTGAACAACACATCAAAAAGGTGAAACGGCTTAAAACAGTAAGGAACAGAAAAGCAAAAATTAATCCATGTGGTGCATTTTATTGCATCAACATTCGTCCCGACGAGACTTACCTACCAAAGTTTTTTTCCTCTACACCTGTAGAAAAAAAAGAGACAACAGAATGATCTCCATCCTGACTGGAACTGATGATCTGATGTCAATAAAAATTGTACTTTTAACAAGTTGGAAAACTTACCGACGATGGTGCGTTTTTCATCAGACTGTGCTTGATCGTCTTCTGGAAGGAATGAAGAGATGTTTATCTTAATCACACAATCAGAGTTCTTTGGTCCAACACAATAAAACACAACACAACACCAAAGTCCCACAAAATACTTGTCAAGTGGTTTGAAATGTCAAGACTCTTTCACTGTAGCAGGATATGTCTTGAGATTTTGCCACAAATGTATTTACAGTCACTTATGTACACACACCGTTCTCAGCCTGGGTCACTGATGGCAGCATAAAGACAGAAGAGGAAGGAGTTAGAAATGTTGAGAGCACAGTGAGGTGACTGAAAGTAGGAAATGACAGGATGAAACTGACTTCTCACTGCAATAGTGTTGGTACTTTCCTTTGAACCCAAAAATAGAAGTTGTTCATAGTAATTAAGATTACAGCGATCAGGTGAGTGATGTGAATGAATGAACGCTCACATGGTCTGATGCAGACGTGACCCTGTAATGGCTGACACCACCACTGTTCCCTCTGTTTGCTATAGAGACAGAGATAGAAATTAGTGTGTATGTGCGTGTGTGTGTGTGTCTGTGTTTGTGTGGCGTGCATGTGTGTGCATGACCTTTTGAGCATGCTGGCGGAGGGAATGAGACCAGCGCAGGATCCTGCGGCATAGGGCAGCTTTTTGGCCTGCCACCAGTGTCCGTCCGACTGGTCAACCACCTCCAGCAGGTCTCCTCTGCTGAATGCCATCCCTGCATCCGGACATGGATTGGAGCCGTCCTGCAGGGGGCAGTAGTCCACCATTGCCCTCATGTATACCTGGAGTCACAGACAGAGTGCAGCGGAGAGAAGAGACTTGTTTAATATTTAGAGAAACATATTTACAGTTTTATTATCATTCTTTACAAAAAAATAGCCAAGCATTTGCATGATTATTTTTAATGTTGATATTGACAGTGGTGTTTTCATTTGATATATCACATCATTTTGACTTTTATTCGTGAGACGTGGGAACGCTTCCTGTTTGGTCTCTTACCGGCTTGTGGCAACTGGAGGACAGTGCGGGATTTGGAATCACTTTGAACAGGATGGTGCCGTGCGAATTGATCTGACAGGGTGTGTAGATGAATGAAAAAATGGCAAATCTTAGGTGAGGTACGAGTAAAAAACAGGAAACAGTATAAAATAAAATATGATGAGTTCATTATTAACAAATTTAGATTATTAAAGGTTCTTGCGTCAGCAAGACGGGGACAGAAGTTTATATATATGCTCGTGATCAGTTACTATCAGTTATGGGTTAAATACAACAAGTGATTTACCCAAGGTGACAACGGTAACTTCATTGACCTACCAGAATTTGGATGACCTGTTCTGGCTCCAGGCCCGCCACCGGGTTTCCATTGACCTCCACTAACAGATCACCAGGATGAAGAAGGCCTGAGACACATAGGACGGTTTTTCATCCAGGACAAGTGACGTTTTCATCCCACCTGAACATAAACTTTAACTGCAGAGGTTCATCTCACCGCTTCGATCGGCGAGTCCTCCGTGAATCACTCGGGCGATGTAGATGTCTCCGGTCTCCTCGTTCCTCCTGATTGTCGCCCCCTGAGTGACAAAAAGTTGCTACAGGTTTAAAAACTACATTAGCAGCAGCAGCTAACAGTTGTTAGTGACGTTCAGCATGAACAGGGAGGAAGCAGATGAGGAGGTCTTCACAAAGGACACAGTCTGAGGCAAATGAAAGCAACTGATGGTGAAAAGCCAAACATGAGATGTTTCATTTTCTTCCTGTGGTTGATGAGTGGTCAGAACACATTCAGATGATGGTGTTTCATATTATTTTTTCAAGAAAAAGTAGTGATAAAATTTTTTAAATATTTTTACCTTAAATTATTTAGCTTCTTTTCCGTTTAGTGAAACATCCATTAAAAAAAAGTCTCTCACAAACATTTGTTTTCCAAAAAGAGAAAGTTAATCAATTAATCACTGGGGAGCAGGTATGCATAAAGCTCCAAATCGTTGAATGATGTTCCATAATTTTGCAAGTTTTCAGTGTTTATTGATTCTGTCAATGAAGGAAAGAAAGAAGGCTGTTTTTGGCTATTTATTTTTCTTTTTCTTCTTGCTTTTCAGGCAGCCTGTACTGTTGCCGTCTTGGTCGTCCACAGGCGCTCTTGAAACAGTTCCATTGTCGAACCTCAGCTGCCCGTTACACCTGCCCCCACCGGCCCTTTGGGGGCTGCCAAAGCCCGGCGCCATCACTTTGGATCCTCCATTTGCTTTATTTGGACTACGAGACATCGCAAAGCCATCTGCACAGGAACTGAACGAGGAGGACGAAGAGGAGGAGCGGGAGGAAGAAGACGAGGGTGAGATGGGCCGCGGGTACGGCGTGGGAGGCTTGCGGACCACTTTAGGAGATATTGAAGAGACCCTTGGGGGAGGTGGGGGAGGAGTACGTGGTTTCGGTCGACGAGGAGGCGATAAATCTTGGTGCTTCTTGGCCACGATCAGTCCTTGGAGTTTATCAACCACCTCAGCCAGCAGGTTGAGCGCCTGAGCGTTTTCCTCCACGCTGTCTGTGATCCTCTCTGAGGCTGCCACCATCTTCTGACCCAGGTGGCGAACGTCCTGCGTGCTGTGCTCAATGCTGCTGGCGACGGTCTGAACCGTGGACCTCAGCTCCTCCACGCTGCACTGTTTGCTGAACTCAGGGTGTTGCCGATGTGTCGGCTGTGGCTTTGGTAGACTGTGGCATCCGTTGTAATGCGGCGCGACCGAGGGGTTTCGCATCGATGGATGACACGGAGGCTCGTGATGGCGTTTGTCTTGAGGTGCAGTTTGACCGCCACGCTGCACAGGGAAGGGGAGCGTGCTCACGCCTTGTTGACGGGTGTGACGCAGGATTGCTGTGCTGGAGGAAGCCGCTTGGGCACCGTGAGGGTTCATGCCGGGACAAGAGGAAGTCCTGCCAGGGGTGGGCACGTTTCTGGACTGTCTCCCTGTCGACCCCGTTGTGTACAAGACAGGGGAACTGGGGAGGCTGACGGAGTACGCTGGAACTGGAGGGGGAGGGTAAGCGTAGTCATCACTGCTGCCTCCTGGAGAGGTGACTTCCCCTTTCGGTAATGGTCTCTCTGAAAATAAAGTGCCAGAAAAGGAGGCAAAAAAATAGGCAGTAAAGCGAGCGAGCTTAAAGAGAAACAGTGTCAGGTTTGCTTTGATCATTACAAGCTCTTCTTTTTGTTGTCAATGACGCCATCTGAACCCTGATGCACGTCAAAACAATAATCACTGATACAAGTAAACATTTTAATAACAATAAAGAAACACATATTTGATGGCAACAAATAGCTGGTGAAAAGAATCTTCAACATTTGATGGATTTATGATGTTATCGAGTAGCCTTTTTTGTGACAGAGGAATGAACAGATGTTCCTGCAAAGGTAAGTGCGACCGCCAACAAGAACAAATGAGAGTTTTCGTGAAGTTTGGATGATGAGACTGATGGAGGGATTGTTTCAGAAGGACAAGTACTTTGAAAGTTGGTTGGACGGATGAGTTGTGAAGATGATTGATGAGCATTTGGACTTGCTGTTCATCATTGTCCTCTTACGAGTGCAGGCAGCAGCAGGACTCAGCACAGAGGGAGCCGACTGGTTTAGGCCTCCTCGCCAAAGTTCTGCAGTTTGCGGACACAAACAGCAACTTCCAGTTGATTGATAGCGAGGGAGAAAGAACCCAGGCTGACTTCCTCCTCCTCCTCCTTCTCCTCCTCTTTCTCCTCCCCTTCCTCCTCCTCTGGGGGCAGGCAGAAGTCTGGCTTCACTCTCAGAGGCGTTGAGCTCCTCCCCTGACCACGCCCTCCTCGCTGGGATGAGGCGTTCCAGCGTGAGGCGGCGCAGGCTGCTCCAGCGGCTACGAATCAATCCCACCCTATCTCCTCCCACACTTTGATCTTCTCCACTCTTATTCAATGCAAGATGACAAAATCGAATTTGAAGGGTGAGTTTGTGAGACAATCTTTCTTGCAGAAGACAAAACAATACATTTATTTTACTGACAAATATATTGATCAAAGATGCACCAGTTAGTGGATGCCATCATCTTTTACCCTCTGTTTAAAGTTGGTTGACTTATTTCTATCTGGTTGGAGGAATTAGTTTACATCCCTGCATAAACGCCCAAGAAAACAATACTACCGTTGCAGGTTCTTGTAAAGTGGTTTAAAGTGGTTTTATGAGAAAAACAAAACAAAAACCAAATACAGAATATTACAGATTTGTATAGACTGAAGTGTGCTACAAGTGATGTAAAATCAAAGTGATCAAAAATTCAAGTTACCCTCTCCTCTCCACAAGACTAAAACACAGTTTCTCACCAGAGGCTGGTTGTTCTTCACTAGACAAACAATCCTCATGGCCTCCTCATCATCAGGCAAGTCATCAGGCAGAGGAGGTAAGACGGGCCCAAAGTCCGACTGCGCAACGCTGTCGTGAGATGACAGGAGGGCCTGCAGGACATGGAGAATGTTAGCACATGTGTTGACTATCAGATGAAAATAGCCTGCAATGAGCTTTTAGGAAGGACACACCTGTAGATGTGGGGAGCTGAGGAGGCTGTAGAGCTCTCTCGCTTCGGCTGAAGGACAATGAGTCTTATATAAAGAAGTCATGATCTGATGACAAAGAATTGAGACACAAATTCAGGGAATCTTGCGAATTTAGAAAAAGACAAAACAGGGCAAGATATATTATTTCTGTGTGTGTGTGTTACCTCTTGTGAGAGTCCTGAAGCATAAGGCAGAAAGGGGCTCGGTGTCAGTCTCTGAAACTGCATCAGGCACTCATAAGTCTGCACAGGAAAAGAATACGAAGGAAATTATAGGGTTACATCTGACATCAGTTCATTTGCATTTACTCCATTTCAAAAGCTTGTTTTTGTTTTTAACAACACAGGCACTTAATAGGGCCCTCTGTTCTTCCAGCTGCTGATCATCACCACTTTATACAGACGAGTATTGCAGAGCAGTCAACATAGTCAAATCAAACATTCAACAAACATTACCAATAAACGGCCCTCGCATACGACTGTCCACATAGCGTGTTTGTCATACAACAGGACTGTTGAATCAGGTCACCTTCAGTAGGGCATGGAGCCACGGTGCATTCAGGAGTTCGTGCAGAACCTGTGAGCCGCTGATATTTCTGTTGACTGCTTGACCAACGTCTTCCACCACACTGGACAGCACCTCACTGAGGCCTGAACTCAAAAGAACACACATATGGGACACATATGACAATTGTGAGCTTCAGCTTAGTTTTTCTGCTTTTCTATCTCACTGATGCTCAAGCATCCCCTCTGCAGTTTCAACTTTTTTAAATGAGTTTTTATTGTTAAACTTAATCAAATGTACCCCCAGAAACTGAAGAAGGGAGAGCGTTGCCTCCCTCTGGTGGTAAAACATGATGTGTTACATGGATGTTAAATAACAGATTCAGCCATGTAGGAGACTGAATGTTTTCAGTGATGTCATAGCAGATGTTTAAAACTTGAAGTTTTTCTCTAATCAAAGGTGAGAGTGGATATGTTTGGGTCACACAGGATTAACACAAATGAATGAGAGAGAGAGAGGGAGGGGGGGACTAATACTGTCAGAATTAGGGGTTTAGATAAGATTAAATTCAAATTAAGCCCCCAATCAGGATTTAGACCTGAGTTTCAGATTAAAGTAAGATATTAAACATTGCGTGTACCCAGTGACAGTCAGACACACAAGTGTTTCTTTATATGGGTGCCTTAAAGTTAAAGTATATATTTTTTGTATGTAATTCAGAAGCATTGCATTAACTCGTTCTGATGAATGGGAAAAAATATAGAGTTGTCTTTTCAAATTTTCCAATTTTTATTCTTGGGTTGTGTGTGTGTGTTTTTGTGTGTTTCTCACCGTCCTCCATGGCTTGTCTCATTGTGATTACATACAGTTGTGCAAGACCAAGGGCAGTGGTATTACTCCAGAACTGAAAATACATAACAAACAAACGGTAACCATGCTGATGCATTGTTAGTTATGTTCACGTATGTCTACCCCAAACTGCTCTTAATGTAGAACCAATGGGAACGCTGTTGTGGAACTGCATTTTACACCTTATGAACTCTGGAAACTGTGCCACCTGATCAGTTGACTTTTGATGACTTTCAGGTCTAATTGGGGCTCTTGCTCAACAGTGTAAGTGGAAACGGAAGCTGAGCCAAGATAAGAGGCTAAAGAGGAGCCTTGACCTCAAGTTCGCCGAGATTTAGCAACTTGATGCTGTAAGAGGAGGCACTAAAATACCACCTCTTGCTCCTAAACTATTTGCAAACATGCAAGAGTCAAACAAAAGTGTTGATCATCTATTGTAAAAACAAAAAAAGAGCTCATTGTCATTCCTGCTCCTATATTTTGTGTCCACTTTATTTTTTGTGATGCATGAGTTGATAATCTCATGAAAATAGAGATGGATTTTGCTTCCCTTCAACAAACGTCTGAATCTGAGTCCAACAATACTCTTTTGATGGTGCACTTCACAGTAGAACATAACTGAAGCGATTTTTTTCATCAAATGCTGACTAAGGCAGCCATCTACTTAGTGACACCTAAAGAAGTCAATGGTCAGAGAGGAGGTCCGTGGCCTTTATCTAGAACAATTTGCAGGGTTGCAGGTAGAACAAGTTGGGGGCTGATGAGTCAGAGGACAGATGAAATCTGTTTACACAAAGTGATTCGATCAGTCAGTGTGTATCTCATTAGGTGGATTTTCAGGAAACGAGACGGACTGGCCCGAGAACAAGAGAAATAACCAGCGTGTGAAATTAAGAAGTGGCCTCTAAGTTTGATAATTAACCCTAAATTTGAATTTTGAATTATTGGAATGACATTTGATAAAACAGGGTATGTTTGGCCTCACGGTCATTAGAGAAGTGTATGTTACAAGCACCTTGTGAGTGCACGTTTGGCCATTGAAGGGAAGTTTTGTCTCGGTAGGCCAACTTCTGTGCTGTGAACTTGACTATTTTGTCCCACAACCAATGACTCAAGTCTACGCAAATATCACATGTTCAAACCACAGTGAAGGAACAAGTTGCCTCAGGTGTGGGCAGTAAAACCTGATTGATTGAACCTTCCCCCAAGCAACACTTCGCTGATTGCACCGGTGCCCTTACAAATTACGTAACACCTGCACCAACACCAGGTCAAGCACCTGAGACAGCCCATAATGCCCCAACAATTCACTGGAATAAAATAAAGTTAAAGGTTTATCAATGAAGAAGTTTAAATGATCTTTTTCACGTTAACATTTGGAGTTGAACGTTGTGGATACACTGTCTAACTAAGTAATCAAAAAGTTTTAATCATCATTAACCAGTGTTAGAAGATTCTTTTTAAAGGTAAGATAAAATTGAGATTAAAAAAAGGTCAAATTGTTAAAGCAACTTTAAAGCTTTACGCTAACATTCAGTAGGTGAATGTTGCCCATAGTGCTTCCCAATGAATCGATACACAATAAGCAAAACAAATGAATGCATACACACACAAAAACAAATACGGACTTCTATTTCAAACATTTGAGTGTGCCCAAGTGTAAACATGCAGTAAATATGCACACCCTTATCATTGCATAGACCTAAAGATAATAGTTGAAATAGTTGTACCGTCTCATCCTTGTATTCCTCCCCTTATCGTTCTGAACACTTCCTCCTGCCCATCTTCCTGCAGTTCATTGGCTGGCAGATGAGAAATATGCAGAATAGATGTGTCAGAAGGTGAAATCTAATGAGCGAGCTAGCATTTAGCTCGAAGGAGCCTCATGAAATCAGCAGCGGTGAGCATGTCTGCACACACGTTCAGTCGAACTACACTGTGTAAACGTGGTAAGAAGAAACATCCTACCTCCTCCTCTTCCTCTTCGTGTGGTCCAGCTTCCTCTGTGTTTCACGCTGTGATCTCTGATGTTAAATGATTCAGCAGTGCGACTGTTGCTGCACTGATGACTGACACGGATTGTGAGTTTACTACCAAACCGAAACTGACACTAATCCTCTCTAACCCGACCTAATCCACCACCCACCCACCTACCTCTCAGTCTCTATTCCTCTCCCTCTCTTAGCTGCAGCAACTTCTTCTCTTTTTTAATGTGTCTTTCGGGATTTTTTGTTTAATATCTTCTTGTTTCCCCAGTTTACCCTGCGTCCGCTCAGTCTGACCCGATTCCCCGCTCTATGTCCCTTCTCAGCTGCATCACTCAGTCTGGTTTACTCACTCTCATCGGGCACTTCAATAGATCACAAAGCTTCTTAACCCTTCGTTGCTTTTAGCCTCACACACAAACACAAACACACACACACACACACACACACACACACACACGTTATGTTTCATTGCTTACTGAGGACACTGTATTGACTTTTGTTTGTTTCTAAAGGACTTTGCTCAAAATTCAACTTGAACTGCTCCTTATCCAATCCTAACCTGATGATGAAGAGAGCTGACGCATGGACATGCCCTCATCCAAACACAGGTACAGACACAATCTGCTTTAATACTTTCTTAACTTGACTCACATCCATTTCCTTATTCAAATGCCAATCTTACATCAGCAATGACAACAACTCCCAAAATCTCAAGGATGTTGCCACAAGGCCAAAAACATCGAAAACATGTCATCTTTTTATGGCTTTTTTAAAAAATAGATTTCTTGTTGTAACAACTTGTAACTTGTTATCACCTTTAACCCATATGTGTTTTCATTTGTACTGAATCCACCATATCAATTTTTGTTACCATAAAATGGCTTTTGACCCAAGTTAAACGAAGTTTGAACCATTGCAATGCAACAGTGGGCCTTCAAGTTAAGACGAATTACAATGACTCCTCTTTAACATGTCCTCACAAGAGCTAAATCCTAACAATGGTCCTCACATGTACAGATGAATGAGAATCCAAACAAACAGAAGGGCAGACATGTTTAGCCGCTGCAGGCAACACAATGTTAAGATGGCAACACACAATAACAGCAGTGGTGACGCATGTAAATCCCACTGCAACATCTGGGTCTTCAAGAGGCCAGCCGCTTCCAGCTGTGTGTGCGTGTGCACCACTGTGTGTGTGCGTGGGCGTGTTTGTGTGCTGGGGGTTAGCACGGAGTAACGGTCACTGGGTCAGCCCCTCGGAGATTAACACTGATCCTTCAGAAAAGGAGGGAGAAATGGAGAGGGTGGGTGGAGTGGGTGGGCTATGGGGAGGGGGGGCAATGCTTTGTTTCAGCACCTCTTCCTGATAATGTCCAAAAGTCCAAACTAAATTTGAAGTCTTCTGAAATGGACCTCGGGTGATCCTGTGGTACATTTTTAAGGGTATCATTGGTGCCTAATTCCCCTTTGGACAACTGAAAGCAACTGACTGACGGGTGGTCCACCCAGAGTATCCTGAGAAAAACCAGCCAGTGCACACTGAGAACAAACTACCACACAAAAGGCCCATCACCTAAAATTGAACTGGGATCAGATTCAGGGGTCATCAAGAAGGCAACAGCAAGGCCATGTCAGCAAGTTTCTCATTTTCTATGAGTTTTCAGAGTGAAAGCGTATTTTTCTTTTTCAGAGGTGCCCAGAGTGAATAAATCTAAAATCTCATCCTGCTGCATTTTAGTGTACATGTGCGATGGTCCAAACCCTGTCCCCCTTGGCATCTCCAGGTGGACAGAACAGTGCTCCTCACATGCCGGTGCCAAAGCCCATCATCCACGTACCACTTTCGGATTTTTCCCTTTACTTCCTCTGCCTTACATCTCTGAATTTTCTGTGCAGGGACCACCTACAGACCAGACACTCGTAGAACTATGTTTTCAAAACCAGTTTTTGTCCCTATAATTTTTCTATGATATTTTTGTGTTGGTTTTTTATCAATTGCAGCATGGTGATAAACTGGAGACGATTTTTGATCGAATAAAGGCCGCAACATTCACTTTATATATTCAACTTTGAGAAGGTTTTTTTTCAAACTTTTTTGCATTAAAATCATTGTTATTCTTGCTGCTGTTGTCAAAGTTGTATCACTCTGTTTAATTGCTCTCCAAGGACAAAAGCCACAATGACCTGTTTACAACGTTTATTATTGTGACAGTTGCTTCACTCGTCTCTGCAACTCAAAGCAATTAAAGTGGAACTCTCCGGTGTCGAGTTTGGGGCATTTGACATGATGCAACATGATTAATCAGACTGTTCCCTTCATGAAGGCAAGTGGGAAAAGCCTCCCAAAAGTCCTGCTGACAGTGGCCACTGGGTCATAATTAGATGTTTGCACAGTGGCTGGAGTGAGACCGCTCCAATGGGACCTGACCTGTTTGTTTACCACAGTATGCGCAGCACACATGGGAGTTCATAAGAAGGGAGACACTCATGCCAGGTTCATTACATGAGATGTTCAGCAGCAATAGTTCACTAAGTGGCTCACATCCCCTCCCAGGAGGCATGTCGGTGTTTGATAAACAACTTTATTCCCCCTTTCCTTAAGAAGTTGACGGACTCACCAAACTTTTCTAGGGCACTTTTCTAACTTTGTTGCCAGATCTCAAACTCAATCTCCAAAATATGCAACGCAACACAAAAAACAACTTTCCCTCCCTTCCTACACGAAAGTCTAACCTATGAAGTTGAATCTGTCCACTTGTTATTCCATGTGTTTCGCCTGTTTCTCTTCCTCGATCGCATGCAGGTGTTTTGACCCGGGGGTGGTCAAGACCTCGTTGTGTCATGGGCGTGTAGGCCCTACATGCTCTGATGATTTCATTGTAAAACCCACAGTGAATGGGTAGTTAACCATAGCATAATGACATCATCATAAGGTGAGTTCGTTGTGCAGGAAATAAATCTTACAGTTGTAATGTTTGGCATCGTTTCATCAAACAAGCACAATTGTGGCTCTTTCAAAATACGCTATTATCATGCAGTCACAGCTAGATGTTGATGACGGTTTTGGTCAGGTGCCTGAGACAAGTGAACCAGGAGGTGGAAGCAGGAAGACGACTTCTCATTTGCTTCCTCGCCCAAGCTGCTGCTTCGGCAGCCTTCATTCAACCCGACACAAAGGAAAACTTTGTTACAATTTCTACACCAAGTGCGATTTGTGTTCTTACGCACCGCTGATACACAATCTGATGATTTTTTGGGATGTTGGCCTGCCAGATATGTCTTTTGGTCTCCCAGGCCAAGACGTATCAGTGGTTGACTTCCACAGACGTCAAAGATGAGGCCAGCCTTCTCGGCCTGACTCTCCCCATGACTGGAAGCATGAGGTCTCGGTGGTGTGGTGGAGGCCTGTTGCATCTTTTAGCTTGTCTATGCAGAGTAGGTGAAAACATGTTTTTTCTTTTATCCTAATATTAAACTGCTACACACACACACACACACACACACACACACACACACACACACACACACACACACACACACACACACACA
>JASSRZ010000023.1:17386040-17405413 GCA_032164315.1 Malacoctenus gilli | reverse complement strand
ACACACACACACACACACACACACACACACACACACACACACACACACACACACACACACACACACACATGCACGCAGCCGAGAGGTGAGGAAAAAAGCAGCCCAGACCTGCTTACCACATCTGACAGATTTAGTCAACTTCTCTTGTCTTTCTGCATTTGATGCCCTTCTTCTGCGAGTGGAGAATGATTTTCCAACAATTGTGCGCTCCATAATGACGTCACAAATGATTTTGTATCATCCACTGTTCAATCCAATTGTGTACGGGCTGAAGATGAAAGAAATTAACAAATGTGTCAAGAAGTTGTTTGGTAAATACCTCTGATATTGTAATTGTCATGAGCTAAACTAAATCACAAATGTAATGTGTGTATTCAGTTGCTGTTACTGTGCCTGCAGGAAAAAGTGTGTAGACTTTGTGTCAATAATCTCGCTGCAAAGGTCAATTCGCAAATGTGCAAAGATTTTCCAATGAGAGTGCATTTTCCTCTTTCAGAAAAACACTCATGTATTTAACAGGTAACGATAATGTCACAACTGATTGTGTTGTTGTTAAACCTTGAATTTAAAATTTTCTGATCTTTCTTTCGCCTGCTGTACAGGCGCAGTGTAGAGTTCAGATGGACCTGCCTGATTGATTGTCTGAAATCACACAGATTCATTCTTTCCAAGGTCCAAAAGTGACCCTCAGCAATCAGGCTGAAAGAGGGCGAAGCTGCAGATGTGACAACAGCAGGAAGCAGCTGTATGTTTGAAAAGAATGGCGGCTTATTGAGCGCTGTTTGTGCAGCACGATAATGGGTTTTTTTTCTTAATTTTTTTCTAAATAAGAAACAAAAAAAAGTCTTCTTCAAAAAAGTAGGAAAGAGTGTTTCTTCAATCATTTCCATTCTCGCCTGACAGAGTTCTGTGGTCACTTCCCTTTTCTTTGACTGATTGTGGCTGATGGTCGTTCATTTAAGCACCAGCTGCAGCTGTGTCTGAAGGCCCTCCCCTCTATGTACACTGTCTGTGGACTCTTTTCCAGATGGATCAGTGAAAGAAAATCTGTTCTTTAAAGTAGCATCTTGATAGTATTTGGGCTGTCTCAAAAGTTGAAAGACTGTGTAAGTACATACAAGGTTAATATTCACATTAATAGATTGATTACCATACTGTTAAACATGGGTGAATAAAATCTACCTAAATTGAAGCTCAATGATCATTGTGACTGCATTTTTTTTAAAGTTTTTGAAAAAGAGTATAAATTACATTGCAATACAAAATTTGATATTTGAACAACACAGGTGAAAACAAGAAACCAACGAAAAGGTATCATAGAGGTTGTTATAAAACTGTCAAAAAACGAAAAAGAAAAACTGCCATAAAATCTTAAAGTGACTTTAAATTCATACTTCCAAATAAAGGTGGTCTTGTTCAACCCTAATTAACATTGGGCACCACTGAGGTCCCGTCAACAAAAAGCTGAAAAACTTCTCACTTTCAAAATTTCATACAGACAGATGCAGCCGTTTAGAAGAAGATTTATGGAGGCATAAAACTCTGTTGGACTGGTGGAGGCTCGCCAAAGAAAAGAGAACCTGACCTGAAGCCAAACACTAATGTATTTGCAATTGTTCAGAAAATTAACCTGCAATATACTGAAGTTACACAACACCGCAGGACTCAAACAGGCAGAAAAATTAGTGAGTTACTGTGCCGAAAGTCAAATACTTACATCACCTTCTCAGACCTGCAGTTTCACAATGTTGCATCGACAAAGTTTAATGAGTTCCCTGGAGAGATGAATGAATCTCATAAAAACTTTGACCTTGGCTCATTGTTTATATTATCAGCGTATCAGGCAAGAAAGGTGATACAAAGTCACATTGTTTCATGTCTTAGACTGAAAATGAATTCAAATGTAACTTATATAAATATTCAAGGTTATGTAGAAGTGAAGAAGTACAGGTACCTTTACTTTGTATTTATGCTCGCACTTTATATTCTAATAATCCTCAGTAATGCTATGATTGTGTATTTGGTCTGGACTCAAAAGAACCTCCATGACCCGATGTACGTTTTCATTGCCGCTCTGTCCCTAAACTCACTTCTGTTCAGTACGACCATCTACCCTAAGCTCCTCATCGACTTCCTGTCCGACAGGCAGGTCATATCTTACCAAGCTTGTCTTTTCCAGTTCTTTATAGTTTATGTTTTAATTGGTGCAGATTTCTTACTGCTGTCAGCGATGGCCTACGACAGATATGTGTCAATATGTAAACCACTCTTGTATCCAAATCTCATGAGAAAAAGAAATGTCACTGTTCTACTACTATTTGCTTGGTTTATGCCCATGTGGCAGATGGCAGTGCCAACGGTGTTAAATGCACACGAAAGACTGTGTTACTTCAGTTTGCAAGGAGTTTTTTGCAACAACACAGTTTTCAAGCTCCAATGTGTGACCTCCGCACTGATCCGAGTGTACGGACTTATTGTGCTGCTAAATAACGTGTTTTTCCCTGTGATTTTTATTCTGTTCACGTACATCAAAATACTTGTGATTTCCTACAGAAGCAGCAGAGATGTGAGAAGCAAAGCTGCAGAGACCTGTTTGCCTCATTTGTTGGTTTTGTTCAGTTTTTTTGTTGTGGTTGCATATGAGGTCATTATTGCTCGATTTGAATTTAATGCTTCAAAAACATTTCGATTGATAATGTCTCTACAAATAATCTTGTACAATCCCCTCCTCAATCCCATTATATATGGTGTGAAAATGAAAGAAATTTCAAAACACCTTAAGAAAATGTTCTGTAATAAGAAAATTAAGTTTGGAGTTATACACAGGCTTTGTTAACGATTCACAAATGTGATTTTCCTAGGTAAGGTAATAAATGCATTTTGTATTTGTGACTCATTCACAGACAACAATAGGTTCAGCTTTTTGAATCGATTGAGTAACTGACTGAACGACCACATTAAGGTTGAAGTTTGCTTAAAGTGTCAATGATTAGTATTTGCACTGATGTTAGGACTTCAAGTGTTAATTCACTAGTTAGTGTTTTAGCGCATTTGCATCGCAGCATCAAATCAGGACTAGAATATTTATAATTACATCAACGTAACAACATGTAAGTAAGAAAAATATGAACCATTTTGAGATTCTCGTAATGGCATTTATAACTTACCAACCTGTATTTGTAGCAGATATTAGAATGAGCAAATTGTTTCAAAATAATCCATGTGTCTTGAAAAAAGAAGCTTTCAGTCAGCCTATCTCTAGTAATACATTGTTTCCTGTGATGAATGAAACATACAAAACCTGATAACATAAAACTGATGAGTTGTGGCGTAGAAACACAAAAGCATTAAAGTAAACTGACAATGTGTGTGTCTTCAACGTGAAGGTTCCCATCACTGTGCATGTAGAAAAGCGTGTGTTGATTTTTGAATTGGAGTTTGTCAGATCATTCTTTACCCTTCTGTACAGTCTCTCTCTGTTTGACATTACAGTTCAGACAGCCCTGTCTGATTTATTTTCTGAAATTTCACTTATTTTCCCCAAACTCCGAAAGTGACCCGCTCATATCAGGCTGAAAGAGGCCGGAACTGCAGACGTGACAACAGCAGGAAGCAAAGCACGTTTGAAAACAATGGTGGGCTGTGAAGCGCTGTTTGTGGATGCAGCATGATGAGATTTTTTCATTTTAATAGCAAAGAACCTGAATTAAAACTGTTCTCCTGACTGAAATCAGGTTTGGTTTCATTGACTCCCACATACGATTGTCTGAGGGTTGTTCATTTAATCACCAGGTGCAGTTGTTTCTGAAGGCCCTCCATTCTACAAACACTGTCTGGGGGTTGTTTTCTTGGTGAACGAGTGAAAAAATGTCTGTTTTATAAAAGCAGCATGTTCATTTTTTACTCTTTTTCTCGAAAAGTTTTTAAACAAAGTTGAAAACTGCCAGAAAAAAAAAAATTCTATCTGATTCATTTTTTCAAGCCACAGGGGTATTTTTTTTTTAAATTCAAGTTTACTTTGGGCACAATTGAAGGCCTTTCGACATGAAGATGAAAACACTCTCCCTTCTGACATGTCTTTCAAGCGGATGAAACCGTTTGAGAAAAAGTATATCAGGAAGAATAAAACTCTGATGGATTGGTATGGCCCACGAAAACAAGAGAACCTGAGCTAAAGCCAAACAATTAAGTATTTACAGTTTTAAAGAAAATGTATGTATGTATGTATGTATGTATGTATGTATGTATGTATGTATGTATGTATGTATCTATCTATCTATATATCTATCTATATATCTATCTATCTATGTATCCAATGAAGGGAAGCAACGCTGTACAACTCAAACAGGTAGGAAACTTCGTAAGTTGCTGTGCTGAAAGTGAAATACATCATCTTCCCAGACCTGCAGCCTAATGAGGATGTGTTGACAAAAGATTAAATTAGTTCCTTAATTGAGATGAGATTTTTAATTAGTTTCCCTAATAATTCAATTTATTAGCCTCAAAATGAGCTTAAACATAACATATATAACAATTGATGGGTATGCAGATGTGAAGAAATACAGGTACCTTTATTTTGTAATCATGCTCGCAATTTATATTGTAATAATCCTCAGTAATTCTACGATTGTGTATTTGGTCTGGACTCAAAAAAACCTCCATGAACCGATGTACGTTTTCATCGCAGCTCTGTCTATTAACTCACTTCTCTACAGTTCGACCATCTACCCGAAGCTCCTCATCGACTTCCTGTCTGACAGGCAGGTCATATCTTACCAAGCTTGTCTTTTCCAGTACTTTATTTTTTATTTTTTATGTGGTGCAGATTTCTTCCTGCTGGCAGCGATGGCCTACGACAGATATGTGTCAATATTTAAACCACTGTTGTATCCAAATCTCATGAGAAGGAGAACTGTCACCTTGTTACTACTATTTGCTTGGTTTATGCCTGCATGGCAGATGGCAGTGTCAGCAGTGGTCAATGCAAAGGAAAGGCTGTGTGACGTCAGTTTGAAAGGTATTTTTTGCAACAACACAATCTTCAAGCTCCATTGTGTAACCCCCACGCTGATCCAAGTGTACGGACTGATTATGCTGCTAAATAATGCTGTTCTCCCAGTGGTTTTCATTCTGTTCACGTACATCAAAATACTTGTGATTTCCTACAGAAGCAGCAGAGATGTGAGAAGCAAAGCTGCAGAGACCTGTTTGCCTCATTTGTTGGTTTTATTCAGTTTTGCTGTTTTGTGCGCATATGATATTATTATCGTTCGACTGGAATTTAACGTTTCAAAAATCGTTAGATTGATAATGTCTTTACAAATAATCTCGTACAATGCCCTCCTCAATCCCATTATATATGGTGTAAAAATGAAAGAAATTTCAAAACACCTTAAGAAGATGTTCTGTAAGAAGCCAATTAAGTAAGTTTGGAGTTATAATTGTTTTTTTCCTGAAAATAATTCACCTAAGTGTGTTTTTTCCAGGAGTTAATCAAATAGGTTTAACTTTTTGAATTCATGGACAAACAGTTTTATGTTTGGTCTTTTTCAATCATCATGTTATGGAAAGGTTTTCTTGAAACATAACATCACATTTGGAATGATGTAAGTATTGTAAGTTTAATTCTATTGGTCACTTTGTATGTTTCATGAACTGGCAAAGAGTTTCAAATAAGAACCTGAACATTTAAGATTACTTCAATTTTAACTATTTGTGATTAAGAAAAGCGAGAAAATAACACAAACAATAAATGCATCATAATGAGATTCACATAATTACAATGGCAACTGTCCAACCTGTGTTTGTGATGTCTTCCATGGTGAATTTAATGTTTCAAAATAATTCACATCTCTTTGTGTCAAAAAAGTGTTCAGTCAGCTTATCTCTGGTACGACATGTTACTTGTGATGGATGAAACATGGAAAACCTGACAACATGAAATCGAGAAGTCGCGGCGTAGAAACACTGAAGCATGAAAGTAAACTGATAATGGGTGTGCATTCAGTGTGAAGGTTCTTGCCATTGTGCATGCAGAAAAAAGTGTTTGAATGGAGCTGCCCGATATTGTCTGAAATCAGACAGATTCATTTGTTCCTACAATTTCCAGAAGTGACCTGCTTCAATCAGGCTGAAAGAGGCAGGAGCTGCAGACATGACGATAGCAGGAAGCAACTGTATATTTGAAAACAAAGGCAGTTCGTGAAGCGCTGTTTGTAGATGCAGCACCACCATTTTCACTCTTCTCCTGACAAAGTTTGCGGTTTGATTTCATTTACCTCAACAGAATGTGGTGATCAAATCAGTCTGTGATGAGTGTGACTGGTGGAAGGGTCATTCAATAACCAGCTGGGCCTGTTCCTGAAGGCCTTTCCCTCAACAAACACTGTCAATGGCATCTTTTCCAGTTGGATTGGTGAAATAAAATGTGTTTTCTTAAAAGCAACATGTTCATTATTTCTACTTTTTCTTGTAAAGTTGTAAAACAAAGAACAACAAAAAAAATGGACTCAAGATTTCTTTTTAAACCTATGGGGATCATTTTTTGTAAATATTAATTTACACTGGGCACCACTGATGTCCTGTTGACACAAAGCTGAGAACAATTTCACTTAAAACAAATCTTTCATCCTGTTGCAACTATTCACCAGAACGTTTTTCTGGAGGCATAAAACCCCAATTGACTGACGGAGGCTAGTAAAAAATAAAGAAAAGATATCCTCTACAATGTATAATGATATAATAATGTATTTCCAGTTTGTAACAATTTAATCCTGCCATCTAATGAAGGAAATAGCCCTGTGGAACTCCAACAGGTAGGAAAGTTATTAAGTTGCTATTTTGAAAGTTGGAGGTGAATGACATCATCTTCTCAGACCTGGTGATTGATTAGGATGTGTTGACAAAAAATTTAATGAGTTCCTTGGAGGGAAAATGAATCTTATAAAATTCCAGTCAGTTCACAATCTAATTTTAATAGATATTCAGGCACAAAAGTGATACAAAGTCACATTGTTTAATATCTTGGACTGAATATGAATATAAACGAAACACATATAACATTTGATGGGTATGAAGAAGTGAAGAAATACCGGTACCTTTACTTTGTAATCATGCTCGCACTGTATATTTTAATAATTCTCAGTAATGCTACAATTGTGTACTTGGTCTGGACTCAAAAGAACCTCCATGAACCAATGTACGTTTTCATTGCTGCTCTGTCCCTGAACTCACTTCTGTTCAGTACGACCATCTACCCAAAGCTCCTCATCGACATCCTGTCTGACAGGCAGGTCATATCTTACCAAGCTTGTCTTTTCCAGTATTTAATGTTTTATGCTTTTATTGCTGCAGATTTCTTACTGCTGGCAGCCATGGCCTACGACAGATATGTGTCAATATGTAAACCTCTGTTGTATCCAACTCTCATGAGAAAGAGAACTGTCATTCTTTTACTACTCTATGCTTGGATGATGCCTACATGGCAGACATTAGTGCCAACTGTGTTAAATGCAAAGGAAAGACTGTGCTACTTCAGTTTGAAAGGAGTTTTTTGCAATAATGCGATCTTCCAGCTCCATTGTGTGACCCCCACACTGATCAGAGTGTATGGGTTGATTTCGATGCTAAATCTTGTCGTTGTTCCTGTGATTTTCATTCTGTTCACATATATCAAAATACTTTTAATTTCCTACAGAAGCAGCAGAGACATCAGAAGCAAAGCTGCAGAGACCTGTTTGCCTCATTTGTTGGTTTTAATCTGTTGTTCTGTTCTGGTTGCATATGATATTATTATTGCTCGACTGAATTTTAATCTCCCAAAAACAGTTCGATTAGTGATGTCTCTACAAGTAATGTTGTATAATCCTCTCCTGAATCCCATCATATATGGTGTGAAAATGAAAGAAATTTCTAATCACATTCAGAAGATATTCTGTAAAAAGAGAAATAAGTAGGGTTGGAATTATAAGGTTTTTTTATCCTCATAATAATTGATCAAATCTGATTTTTCTACAATGTAATGAGTGTATAGTTGTGTAAAACCGAAATAGGTTTAGCCTTTTGAGTCTTGTGACAAACTGTTTGGTCTTCCTCTCTACAATAATCATATTATGGAAATGATGATACAATGATTTGGGTTTTAATTCATGAGCATCTGTGTTTTTGTGTGCTGACATTATGGTGTCACATTACAACCTGAACATTTGTGGTGATTTCAATTTTAACTATGTGTAATCGAGAAAAGTAAAAATAGGTATATATAGAGAGTCACTATAAATAAACAACACTGAGTTTCTCACAATTGCATTGTTAACTAACAATTGCTCTGTGCTTGTGGCACATGTCAGGATTCAGGCTGAACCAATTGTTCAAATAAATCAAAGTCTTTATGTCAAAAAAGTATTCAGTCAGCTTATCTCAGGTACTACACAATGCGTGTGATGATTGAAAGATGGAAAACCTGAAGACATTAAACTGATGACTTGTGCAGAAACACAAAAGCAACAAAAGGAAACTTATAATGTGTGAGTATACAGTGTGAACATTCTTGTCACAGTGCATGCAGGACGGCGTTTGTAGATGTGTGTGTCATTTATCTCACAACAAAGCCAAAAATGCAAAGGTTCATACGTGTTCTGACAAAAGTAAATTTTTCTCTTTCATTATATTAACACTTTTGAAAGTGACTTGGAACGATATTGTCAAAAATGTTTGTGTAGCTGTTAATCCTTCGATTACAGATTTTCAGATCATTCTTTCACCTTCTATACAGTCTCTCTGTGTAACATTACAGTTCAGGTGGACCTGTGTGATTTTTTGTCTGAAATCAACCAGATTATTTTTTTCCAAACCAAAGCAACCTGCTCCAATCAGGCTGAAAGAGGCCAGAGCTGTGACATGACAATGCAGGAAGCAACTGCACGTTCGAAAACAAAGACAGCTTGTGAAGCGCTGTTTGTGGATGCAGCACGATGAGATTTTTTTCAAGAAATAATCTCTTTTCTTCTTCAGAAAAGGTGCAATGAACAGGACTCAAAGCAGTTCTAGGACCATTTTCACTCTTATTCTGACAAAGTTTGAGTTTTGTTTTCATTTTCTTCGACATACTGTGGCGATCAAATTGTTCTATGATAAGTGTGACTGATAGAACAGTCGTTTAATCACCCAATGGCCCTGTTCCTGAAGGCCCTCACCTCTACAAACACCATCAATGGGCTATTTTCAAGATTGACTTGTGAAATAAAATTTGCTTTTAAAATCACAATGTTCATGATGTCCTCTTTTTCTTGCAAGTTATAAGACAAAGGAACTGCCCGGAAATTTTAATGTGGCATCACAATTGTCTATTCAAGTCACAGGGGTTTTTGTTTAAACCTATTTTACACTGGACACGACTGAAGTCCTGCCAACACAAAGCTGGGAACACCATCACTTTCAACGTGTCTTTCATACAGATGCAGCCATTTAAAAAAAGGTTGTCTGCAATCACAAAGCCCAAATGACGTGTGGAAGCTCACCAAAAATGAGCCGATCTTATCTCAAGACAAACGATGATGTATTTCCAGTTTGTAACAATTTAATATTGCCATCTAATGAAGGAAAACAGCCCTGTGGAACTTCAACAGGTAGGAAAGTTAATAACATGCTGTGCTGAAAGTTGGAGGTGAATGACATCATCTTCTCAGACCTGGTGATTGATTATAATGTGTTGACAAAGTTTAATGAATTCCTTGGAGGGAAAATGAACCTTATAAAATTTCCGTCAAAATCAACATTGATATTTTGCCAACGATCAGGAACAAAGGTGATGCAAAGTTAGATTGTTAAAAGGAAAAGACTGAAAATGATCTTAAATGAAACTTTTATCACAATTGATGGGTATGTAGAAGTGAAAAAGTACAGGTACCTTTACTTTTTAATCATGCTCGCACTGTATATTTTAATAATCTCCAGTAATGCTACAATCGTGTATTTGGTCTGGACTCAAAAATGCCTCCATGAGCCGATGTACATTTTCATCGCGGCTCTGTCCATGAACTCACTTCTGTTCAGTACGACCATCTACCCGAAGCTCCTCATCGACTTCCTGTCTGACAGGCAGGTCATATCTTACCAAGCTTGTCTTGTACAGTATTTCATGTTTTATGTGTTCATTGGTGCAGATTTCTTACTGCTGGCAGCGATGGCCTATGACAGATATGTGTCAATATGTAAACCTCTGTTGTATCCAACTCTCATGAGAAGGAGAAATGTCACTGTTTTGCTACTATTTGCTTGGATTATGCCTGCATGGCAGATGGCAGTGCCAGCAGTGTTCAGTGCAAAGGAAAGACTATGTGACTTCAGTTTGAAAGGAGTTTTTTGCAACAACAAAATCTTCAAGCTCCAATGTGTGACCCCTACACTGCTCAGAGTGTACGGACTGATTGTGCTGCTCAATATTGCAGTTGTTCCTGTGATTTTCATTCTGTTCACGTACATCAAAATACTCGTGATTTCCTACAGAAGCAGCAGAGATGTAAGAAGCAAAGCTGCAGAAACCTGTTTGCCTCATTTGTTGGTTTTAATTTGTTGTTCTGTTCTGGTTGCATATGATGTTATTATCGCTCGACTGGAACTCAATCTTTCTGAAATCATTCAGTTAATAATGTCACTACAAATAATCTTGTACAATCCCCTCCTCAATCCCATCATATATGGTGTGAAAATGAAAGAAATATCAAAACACATTAAGAAAATGTTCTGTAAAAAGCGAAATAGGTAGGTTTTGGGTTACAATGGATTTTTCTTATTCTCATCAAGAAATAGCAGATGTGATCTTGAAAGTAATCGATGCATAGTTCATTTGTGATTCATCCACAGACATAAACAGGTTTAGCTTTTTGAGTCTCACGACAAATTGTTGGATGTTTGGTCTTTCTCTCTTTAACAATCAGATAATGGAAAGCTTTTCTTGGACTATGATTCACTCATATATTTACAATGACTTAATGACTTTATGTTTTAATTCATGAGTCTGTTTGTCTTTTTAGTGTACTGCCATCACAGTGTCAAAATAGGACATGAACATTTATGGTTATGTGAATTTCGACCACGTGTGTAAGAAAAGAAAGAAAATCATTAAATATACCGTAGTGAGTTTCTCATTATTGAATTTGTTACCAACCTCTCTGTGTTTTTGTGCACACATCAGAGTGAACCTATTGTTTCAAAATAATCCACGTCATTTTGAAAAAAGAAGTTTTCAGTCAGCTTTCTCAGGTGTTCCATGTTTCATTCATCACAGATAACATGTAGTATCAGACTACACTAAATGATGAGTTGTGGCATAAAAACACAAACAGATGAAAGGAAACTTACAATGTGTGTGTGTCTTCAGTGTGAAGGTTCTTGTCACTGTGCATGTAGAAAAAAGTGTGTTGATTTTTAAATTGGAGCTTTCCAGATCATTCTTTCCCCTTCTGTACAGTCTCTCTCTGTTTGACATTACAGTTCAGACAGACCTGCCTGAATTATTTAGCATATTTCACATATTTGTTCCAATCTCCGAAAGTGACCCGCTGATATCAGGCTGAAAGTGGCGGGAGATGGAGACGTGACAACAGCAGGAAGCAAATGCATGTTTGACAACAATGGCGGCTTGTGAAGTTCTGTTTGTGGGTGTGGCACGATAAGAATTGTTTTTGGAATTAGAAATAGACTCATTATCTCTGACAGAAAAGGTGCAAAAAACGTGATTTTAAGCCTTTCGAGAATCACTTGCGCTCTTCTCCCGAAAGAGACCATGTCTTGGTTTCTTTTACTTCAGCATACTATCTCTGAGTTTTTGTCATTTGATTACCAGCTGCAGCTGTTTCTGAAGGGCCTCCCCTCTACAAACACTGTCTGTGGTCTGTTTTCCAGATGGACTGGTGTAACAAGTTCTGACTTTTAAGACAAAAAAGAAAGTGCGAATAAACTAAATTTGCCTCAAGAGTCATACTTCCAAACAATGGTGGTCTTCTTTAACTCTAATTTACTTTGGGCACCACTGAGGTCCTGTCGACACAAAGCTGAAAGACTCTTAGTTATACCGTTTCATAGAGATGCAGGCATTTCAGATAAAGTATACTTGGAAGAAAGAATCTCCTAAATTAGAAGAGGGTTACAAAAAAGGGATAGGAAATCTGATCTTTAGCCAAACACTGATGTATTTGCATTTTTGACAAATTAATCCTGCCATCTAATGACCTAAAGAAACTCTAGAGAACTCCAACAGGTAGGATAGTTACTAAGCTGCTGTGCGGACAGTCAGAGGTGAATTGCATCACCGTCTCACAGCTGGAGCTTCACTATGATTTGTTAACAGAGTTTAATGAGCTCCTTGGAGGGAAAATGAATCTTTTAAATTTCAGTCAGTTCACTGTTTAAATTTTATCAACGATCAGGAACAAAGGTGATACAAACTTACACTGTTGGATGTCTTTGTCTAGAAATGAATTCAAATGAAACTTATATCACAATTGATGGGTATGTAGAAGTGAAAAAGTACAGGTACCTTTACTTTGTAATCATGCTCGCACTGTATATTTTAATAATTCTCAGTAATGCTACGATCATATATTTGGTCTGGACCCAAAAAAACCTCCATGAACCGATGTACGTTTTCATTGCTGCTCTGTCCCTGAACTCACTTCTGTTCAGTACGACCATCTACCCGAAGCTCCTCATCGACTTCCTGTCCGACAGGCAGGTCATATCTTACCAAGCTTGTCTTTTCCAGTATTTCATGTTTTATTTTTTAGGCTGTGCAGATTTCTTACTGCTGGCAGCGATGGCCTACGACAGATATGTGTCAATATGCAAACCTCTGTTGTACCCCACTCTCATGAGAAGGAGAACTGTCACTATTCTACTACTGTTTGCTTGGCTTATTCCCGCATGTGAGATATCAGTGCCAACGGCGTTAAATGCAAAGGAAAGACTATGTGACTTCAGTTTGAAAGGAGTATTTTGCAGCAACACAATCTTCAAGCTCCAATGTGTGACCCCCACACTGATCAGAGTGTACGGACTGATTGTGCTGCTCAATATTGCAGTTGTTCCTGTGATTTTCATTCTGTTCACGTACATCAAAATACTCGTGATTTCCTACAGAAGCAGCAGAGATGTAAGAAGCAAAGCTGCAGAAACCTGTTTGCCTCATTTGTTGGTTTTAATTTGTTGTTCTGTTCTGGTTGCATATGATGTTATTATCGCTCGACTGGAACTCAATCTTTCTGAAATCATTCAGTTAATAATGTCACTACAAATAATCTTGTACAATCCCCTCCTCAATCCCATCATATATGGTGTGAAAATGAAAGAAATATCAAAACACATTAAGAAAATGTTCTGTAAAAAGCGAAATAGGTAGGTTTTGGGTTACAATGGATTTTTCTTATTCTCATCAAGAAATAGCAGATGTGATCTTGAAAGTAATCGATGCATAGTTCATTTGTGATTCATCCACAGACATAAACAGGTTTAGCTTTTTGAGTCTCACGACAAATTGTTGGATGTTTGGTCTTTCTCTCTTTAACAATCAGATAATGGAAAGCTTTTCTTGGACTATGATTCACTCATATATTTACAATGACTTAATGACTTTATGTTTTAATTCATGAGTCTGTTTGTCTTTTTAGTGTACTGCCATCACAGTGTCAAAATAGGACATGAACATTTATGGTTATGTGAATTTCGACCACGTGTGTAAGAAAAGAAAGAAAATCATTAAATATACCGTAGTGAGTTTCTCATTATTGAATTTGTTACCAACCTCTCTGTGTTTTTGTGCACACATCAGAGTGAACCTATTGTTTCAAAATAATCCACGTCATTTTGAAAAAAGAAGTTTTCAGTCAGCTTTCTCAGGTGTTCCATGTTTCATTCATCACAGATAACATGTAGTATCAGACTACACTAAATGATGAGTTGTGGCATAAAAACACAAACAGATGAAAGGAAACTTACAATGTGTGTGTGTCTTCAGTGTGAAGGTTCTTGTCACTGTGCATGTAGAAAAAAGTGTGTTGATTTTTAAATTGGAGCTTTCCAGATCATTCTTTCCCCTTCTGTACAGTCTCTCTCTGTTTGACATTACAGTTCAGACAGACCTGCCTGAATTATTTAGCATATTTCACATATTTGTTCCAATCTCCGAAAGTGACCCGCTGATATCAGGCTGAAAGTGGCGGGAGATGGAGACGTGACAACAGCAGGAAGCAAATGCATGTTTGACAACAATGGCGGCTTGTGAAGTTCTGTTTGTGGGTGTGGCACGATAAGAATTGTTTTTGGAATTAGAAATAGACTCATTATCTCTGACAGAAAAGGTGCAAAAAACGTGATTTTAAGCCTTTCGAGAATCACTTGCGCTCTTCTCCCGAAAGAGACCATGTCTTGGTTTCTTTTACTTCAGCATACTATCTCTGAGTTTTTGTCATTTGATTACCAGCTGCAGCTGTTTCTGAAGGGCCTCCCCTCTACAAACACTGTCTGTGGTCTGTTTTCCAGATGGACTGGTGTAACAAGTTCTGACTTTTAAGACAAAAAAGAAAGTGCGAATAAACTAAATTTGCCTCAAGAGTCATACTTCCAAACAATGGTGGTCTTCTTTAACTCTAATTTACTTTGGGCACCACTGAGGTCCTGTCGACACAAAGCTGAAAGACTCTTAGTTATACCGTTTCATAGAGATGCAGGCATTTCAGATAAAGTATACTTGGAAGAAAGAATCTCCTAAATTAGAAGAGGGTTACAAAAAAGGGATAGGAAATCTGATCTTTAGCCAAACACTGATGTATTTGCATTTTTGACAAATTAATCCTGCCATCTAATGACCTAAAGAAACTCTAGAGAACTCCAACAGGTAGGATAGTTACTAAGCTGCTGTGCGGACAGTCAGAGGTGAATTGCATCACCGTCTCACAGCTGGAGCTTCACTATGATTTGTTAACAGAGTTTAATGAGCTCCTTGGAGGGAAAATGAATCTTTTAAATTTCAGTCAGTTCACTGTTTAAATTTTATCAACGATCAGGAACAAAGGTGATACAAACTTACACTGTTGGATGTCTTTGTCTAGAAATGAATTCAAATGAAACTTATATCACAATTGATGGGTATGTAGAAGTGAAAAAGTACAGGTACCTTTACTTTGTAATCATGCTCGCACTGTATATTTTAATAATTCTCAGTAATGCTACGATCATATATTTGGTCTGGACCCAAAAAAACCTCCATGAACCGATGTACGTTTTCATTGCTGCTCTGTCCCTGAACTCACTTCTGTTCAGTACGACCATCTACCCGAAGCTCCTCATCGACTTCCTGTCCGACAGGCAGGTCATATCTTACCAAGCTTGTCTTTTCCAGTATTTCATGTTTTATGTTTTAGGCTGTGCAGATTTCTTACTGCTGGCAGCAATGGCCTACGACAGATATGTGTCAATATGCAAACCTCTGTTGTATCCAACTCTCATGAGAAGGAGAACAGTCACCATGTTACTACTATTTGCTTGGATAATGCCTGCATGGCAAATGGTTGTGCCAACGGTGTTAAGTGCAAAGCAAAGACTATGTGACTTCAGTTTGAAAGGAGTTTTTTGCAACAATACAATCTTGAAGCTACAATGTGTGACCCCCACACTGATCCAAGTGTACGGACTAATTATGTTGCTAAATAATACTGTTCTTCCTGTGATTTTCATTCTGTTCACATACATCAAAATAGTTGTGATTTCCTACAGAAGCAGCAGAGATGTGAGAAGCAAAGCTGCAGAGACCTGTTTGCCTCATTTGTTGGTTTTATTCAGTTTTGCTGTTTTGTCTGCATATGACATCATTGTCGCTCGACTGGAATTTAATGTTTCAAAAATTGTTCGATTAATAACGTCTTTCCAAATAATCTTGTACAATCCCCTTCTCAATCCCATCATATATGGTGTGAAAATGAAAGAAATTTCAAAACACATTAAGAAGATGTTCTGTAAAAAGACAATTGATTAGATTTGAGGTTATAATTGGCTTACTTTTTTTAAGAATGACTCTCAGAAGTGTTCTTTCTACAAAATAATCGATGTGTGTTTGGAGTCATACAAAAACATAAATAGGTATATCTTAAAATTTACTGACAAACTGCTGGATGATCGATCTTGTTGCTTGTCAAGTGTCATAGTGTGGAAAGGTCTGCAGGAACTATTACTGATTATATTTGCAATAATGTCATGACTGTAAGTGTTATTTCAGTAGTCTGTTTTTGTGCACTGGCATCACAGCGTCATCAGAATTTGAACATTCATGGCATACATTGTTTTGTTTAGTTTGAATAGGAGAATTAAGGAAATAAATAAGAACAATAATTGCACCACATTGAGTTTGAATATTTGCATTGTTAACGAACCAGCCTGTGTTTTTAGCAAATATCGGGATCAACCTATTATTTCAAAATAATCCAAATTTTTTTGTCAAACAGTTGTTTTGTCAGCTTATCTCTGGTGTTCATGTTACCTGAGATAAATTAAACATGGATAACCTGACAACGTAAAGCTGATGAGTCATGGCGTAGGAACACAGAAATGATGAAAGGACACCTGTAATGTGTGTGTATTCAGTATGAAGGTACTTGCCCCGAGGCATGCAGAAAAAGTCTATTGACTTTGTGTCATTTATCTCACAACAAAGATGACTTTCAAAATGTTCGTGGATTTTCTTATAAAAGTGGATTTTTTTCCTTCATAAAATCAACACTTATGTATGTAACTTTTAACAATATCAAAAGTAATGTTGATGTTGTTGAAATTAAGGATCTTCAGAATTTTCTTTCACCTTCACTCAAGGTTTTTTGTCTTTGAGGCCCTCTACTGATGTATTTTAAAAAATACAATTTGAAAAAAATGAATCCTGCAATCTAATGAAGTAAAGAAACACTGTGGTACTCCAACAGGTAGGGAAGCCATTGAACTGCTGTGCTGAAATTTGCAGATGAATTACATCATCTACATCTTCTTAGATCTGCAGTATCATGATGATTCATTGACAGAAAGTTTAATGAGTTCCTTGGAGGGAGAATGAACCTTATAAAACTTTAGTAAATCTACTTCCCTAATTTTGCAGATGATCAGGCCCCAAGGTGGCATTGCTTAATTTATTAGGCTCAAAATGAGCTTAAACATAACATACATAACAATTGATGGATATGTAGAAGTGAAAAAGTACAGATACCTTTACTTTGTAATCATGCTCACACTTTATATTTTAATAATCTTCAGTAATGCTACGATTGTGTATTTGGTCTGGACTCAAAAGAACCTCCATGAACCGATGTACGTTTTCATCGCAGCTCTGTCTATTAACTCACTTCTCTACAGTTCGACCATCTACCCGAAGCTCCTCATCGACTTCCTGTCTGACAGGCAGGTCATATCTTACCAAGCTTGTCTTTTCCAGTACTTTATTTTTTATTTTTTATGTGGTGCAGATTTCTTACTGCTGGCAGCGATGGCCTACGACAGATATGTGTCAATATGCAAACCTCTGTTGTATCCAACTCTCATGAGAAGGAGAACTGTCACAATTTTACTACTATTTGCTTGGATTATTCCCGCATGTGAGATGGCAGTGCCAGCAGTGTTCAGTGCAAAGGAAAGACTGTGCTACTTCAGTTTGAAAGGCATTTTTTGCAACAACACGATCTTCAAGCTCCAATGCGTGACCCCCACACTAATCAGAGTGTACGGACTGATTGTGCTGCTAAATCTTGTGGTTGTTCCTATGATTTTCATTCTGTTCACGTACATCAAAATACTTGTGATTTCCTACAGAAGCAGCAGAGAGGTCAGAAGCAAAGCTGCAGAGACCTGTTTGCCTCATTTGTTGGTTTTAATATTTTGTTCTGTTTTGGTTGCATATGATGTTATTAACGCTCGACTGGAATTCAATGCTTCAAAAACCGCTAGATTAGTGATGTCTCTACAAGTAATCTTGTACAATCCCCTCCTCAATCCCATTATATATGGAGTTAAAATGAAAGAAATTTCCAAACACCTGAAGAAAATGTTCTGTAGAAAGAGAAATAAGTAGGTTTGAGGTTATAAAAGGGTTATTTTCGTCATAATATTTCAGAAATGTGATTTTTTTTCCCAAGGGAGCAAATCGATGTGTTTGTGAGTTAACCACAGACAAATAAGTCTAGCTATTTCAATCGACTGAGAAATTCAGGGATGCTTAATCTTTTTAATGTAAATAATCATAATATAGACAGCTATGTTTAAACAATCATTGATTGTATTTGCAATGATGGAATGATTGCATATGTTAATACATGAGTTTGTGTATTTGTGCAATGGCATCATAGTGTCAAATCTCGACTTGAATATTTGTGGGACTTTAATTACAATGATGTATGAATTATGATAATTATGCTATAAGTAAGACAATAAATACTATCCGTAAATATACAATGTTGAGTTTCTCACAATTGCATTATTGACAAACTAACATATGAATGTGCTTTATTTGGATGAACCAATTGTTTCAAAATAATTCACATTTGTGTCTAAAAAGTGTTGTGTCGACTTATCTCTGGTACTACATGTGACCTATGATGAATGGAACATGGAAAAACTGACTACATGAAAACAATGATTTGTGGTGTTGAAACACAAACACATGGAAGGAAACCTAAGAGTAGAATATAAAACCATGAAAGTATGGCATGGCTTCAGCAGATCATAAAACTCCTCGAAAATAAAGAAGGGAGCATGTTGTTATTTTAACTCGTTATTTTAACTCGTTGATAGAAATAAATTCAAGTGTTTTCGCTGTTGGTGTTTCTAAAAAAAAGGGAGTTTTGGACATGATCATCTCATGACCTTTCTGTTGACGTCATTTTATTATCGAGTAGTGGCCTGCTGTCTGTTATGTCATTTCCCTTTTGACTCAGTTTACTTGGTCTCATTCATGTACAATTGAAATACAATTTTTAGTTTTCCCATCAATTTTTTTTTTAATCAAATACCAAGTATCAGTATCAGATTGGCATTGTCAATACCAAAAGAAATCAATGGTATTGAACACCTATGGTGGTAGTTACTCGCGTTTGGGGAATTCATCCCCTGCTGTAAAATCTAATCTAACCACAGGAGGGAAAAATTTTAATAAGTAAAACAGGAAGTAAAATAGTTGGAAACATGTGCGCTTCAAGTACTGTAATTGCAGCTAGACGGATTAATGAGTTCCATGGAGGGTGATGTGATCTTATAAAAAAAACACTTCATACATGCTGACCTTTCGGAGCTGAAGAGTAAAGTCAACAGTTTGTATGCAAGAAAAAGACTCTTCGCTACAGGTTGGA